>JAIUJO010001775.1:12500-22500 GCA_023846275.1 Vanilla planifolia | reverse complement strand
AAGAAAATGATGAGGGAGAACAAGTAAAAGAAGAAGAAGAAGAGGAACAAGAGAAAGAAGAAGAAGAACAAAATGAAGAATAAGAAGGAGAAGAGTAAAAAGAAGAAGAAGAAGAAAAAGAAGAAGAGGTGGAAGAAGAAGAAGAAGAAGAAGAAGAGGAAGAAGAAGAAGAAGAAGAAGAATGAGAAGGAGAAGATTAAGAGGAGAAGAAGAACAAGAAGATGAAGAAGAAGTGGAAGATGATGAGGAAAAAGAAGAAAAAGAAGAAGAAGAAGAAGAAGAAGAGAAAGAAGAAGAAGAAGAGGAAGAGAGGAAGAAAAAAATGAAGAAGAAGAAGAAAAAGTTAAAGAGGAAGAAGAAGAAGAAATTGAAGAAGATGAAGAAGGAAAAGGTGGTGGAAGAAATAAAAGAGGAAGAAGAAGAAGAAGAAGAAGAAGAAGAAGAAAAAGAAGTGGAACAAGAATAAGAGGAAGAAGCAAAGGCACAGTACAAGAAGAGGAAGAAAAGAAGAAGAAGAAGAACAAGAAGAGGAAGAAGAAGAAGAAGAAAAAGAAGAAGTAGAAGAAGAAGAAAAAGCAGAAGTGGAAGAAGAAGAAGAAGACGATTAAGAAGAAGAAGAAGAAGAAGAAGAAGAAGAAGATGAGGAAGAAGAGGAAAAATAAGAAGATGAAGATAAGAAGAAGAACAAGAAGAAGAAGAGGAAGAAAAGAAGAAGAAGAAGAAGAAGAAGAAGAAGAGGAATAAGAGATGGATTACGGATTAGTGGTTAGGGATTAGGGATTAAGGAATGAAGGATTAGAGATTAGGTATCGAGGAATACGGATTAAAGATTAGGGAGGGAGGGATTAAGGATTAGGGATTTGGGAGTTAATAATTATGGATTACGGCTTAGGGATTATCGAGTGTGGGTTAGGGATTAGGGATTAAGGAGTGAGGGATTAGAGATGGGCGATTAGGGAGTACAGATTATGGGTTAGGGAGGGAGGGATTGGGGATTAGAGATTAGGTATTAGGGATATTGATTACGGATTAGGGAGGGAATGATAAAGTATTAGGCATTATAGTTTAGGGATTTGGGGCTACAGAGTAGAGATTTTAGATTAGTAATTAGGGATTAGGGTTTACAGATTAAGCGTTACAGGTTAGGAAGTAGGGATTTGAAATTAGTGAAGAAGTTGAGGAATAGGAAGCAGAAGGAGGAAGATAGAAGAAGGGGAAGAAGAGGAAAAAGTAGTATATGAAGAAGAAGAAAAATAATGAAGAAAATAAAAAGAATAAAGTAGAAAGAAGAAGGAAGAAAGAAGAAGGAAGAGGAAGAAGGAAGGTGGAAGGAAGAAGCAAGAAAGAAAAAGAAAAAAGGAAGAAGAAAGTAGAAAGAAGAAAGAAGAAGAAGAGAAAGTAGAGAAAGAAGAAGGAGAAGGAGAAGGAGGAGGACGTAGAGGAGGAGATGGAGAAGGAGAAGGAGACGGAGAAGGAGAAGGAGAAGGAGAAGGAGAAGGAGAAGGGGAAGGAGAAAGAGAAGGAGAATGAGAAAGACAAGGAGATGGAGAAGCAGAAGAAGGAGCAGAAGAAGAAAAAGAAGAAGAGGAAAAAGAAGAAAAAGAAGAAGAAGAAATAAAAGAAGAAGAAGAAGAAGAAGAAGAAAAATAAGACAAAGATTAAAAGGAAGACGAAAAAGAAGAAGAAGAAGAAGAAGAAGAGCAAGATGAAGAACATGAGGAAGAAGTAGAAGAGAAAGAAGAATTACAAGAAAAGAAGAAAATGGAGAAAAAGAAGAAGGAGGAGAAGGGCGTCTGCAAGAAGTAGAAGTAGAAGAAGAAGAAGACAAAGAAGAAGAAGAAGAAGAGGAAGATGATGATGATGATGAAAAAGAAGAACTAGAAGAGGAAGTAGAAGAAGAAGAAGAAGAGAAACATGAGAAAGATGTGGAAGAAGAAGAAGAAGAAGAAAAGAAAGAAGAAGACGAAGAAGGAGGAGAAGAAGAAGAGAAAAATTAGATGGATTATAGATTAATGATTAGGAGTTAGGGATTAGGGATTAGTGATTAGGTATTAAGGAGGGAGGGATATGGGATTAGGTGTTAGGGATTAAGAATTAGATATTATAGATTAGAGATTAAAAATTAGGGATTAGAATTTAATTATTAAGGATTAGGATTAAGGAGTAAGGATTAAGGTATAAATAATAAAAGTAAAGGATAACGACTAAGGATTAGAGATGAAGGGATTAATGATTAAGAATTAGGATTAAAGATTAAGAGTTAAGAGATTATATACTAAGGATTAAAGGTTAGAGATTTAGGAGTTTGAATTATAAATTAGGAAATAAAAATTAGGGATAAAGGACAATAGATTAGTTGTTAGGGACTTAAGATTCAAGATAATAGATCAGAGATTAGGGATAAATTAATACGGATTTAAGTTTAAGGATTAAGGATTAGGAATTAGAATTATGGATTATAGATTAGGGATTAAGCATTAGGGGTTATGGTTTAGGGATTAGAGATTAGAATTAAGAGATTAGAGATTTAGGAACAAGGATTAAGGATTTTGGATTAAGGATGGATTAGGGATGAAGGATTGAGGAATAGAGATAAAGGATTAGTGACTAGGGATTACAAATTTAGAGATAAGACACTAGGGAGGGTTCGATTAAAGAGTAGGGATAAGGGAATAAGCATTAAGGATTACAAAGAAGAAGGAGAAGAAGAAGAATAAGGAAAAGAAGAAGAAGAGGATGATGATGAAGAAGATGGAGAAGAAAAAGAATAAGAGAAAGAAGTAGAAGAAAAAGAAGCAGATGAAGAAGACGAGGGAGAAGAAGAAGAAAAAGAAGAAGAAGAAGAAGAAGAAGAAGAAAAAGAAAAAGAAGAAGTGGAGGAGGAACAAGAAGAAGAGAAAAAAGAAGGGGAAGAAGAAGATGTATTAGGATGAGAAGAGCATGAAGAAAAAGAAGAAGACAAAGAAGAAAAAGGTGAAGAAGTTGAAGAAGAAGAAGAAGAAGAATAGGATGATGAAGAGGAAAAGAAGAAGAAGATGAGAAAGATGAAGAAGAAAAAGAAGAAGAATAAGAAGAGAGGAAGAAAAAGATGAAGAAGGAGAAAAAGAAGAAGAAGAAGAAGAAATAAATAAAGAAGAAGAAGAAGAAGAAGGAGAAGAAGAAGAAGAAGAAGAAGGTGAAGAGGAAGAGGAGGAAGAAGAAGAAGTAGAAGAGAAAGAAGAAGAAGAAGAAGAAGAAGGAGAAGAAGAAGAAGAAGAAAGCGAAGAAGAAGAAGAAGAAGAAGAAGAAATAGTAGAGGAAGAAGAAGAGGAAGACGAAGTGGAAGAAAAAGAAGAAGAACATAAAGAAGAAGAGGAAGAAGAAGAAGAAGAGGAAAATAGAAGAAGAGGAAGAAGTAGAAGAAAGACAAGTAGTGGAAGAAGAAGAAGAAGATGAAGATGGAGAAGAAGAGGAAGTTGAAGAAGAAAAAGACTAATAACAAGAAGAGAGAAACAAAAAGATGAAGAAGAGGAGGAAGCAAAAGAAGAAGAAGAAGAAGAAGAAGAAGAAGAAAAAGAAGAATAATAAAAAGAAGAATAAGAAGGAGAAAAAGAAGAAAGAGAAGAAGGAGAAGGAGAAGAAGAAAAAGAAGAAGAAGAAGAAATAGAAGGCCATGTTGAAGAACAAGACGAAGAGCAAGAAGAAGAAGAAGAAGAAGAAGAAGATGTTTAAGAAGAACTAGTAGAGGAAGAAGAAGACAATGAAGAAGAGGAAGAAGAAGGAGAAGAAGAAGAAGTTGAATAAGAAGAAATGGAAGAAAAAAGGAAGAAAAAGAAGAAGAGAAAGAAGAGGAGACATAAAAGAACAAGAACGAGACAAGAAAAAGAAGAAGTGGAAGAAGAAGAAGAAGAAGAGGAAGATGAGGAAGAAGGGGAAGAAGGAGAAGACAAAGATAAGGAAGAAGAAAAATAAGAAGACAAAGAAGAAGAAGTAGAAGAAGTAGAAGTAGAAGAGACAGATGAGGGATCAGGGTTTAGGGATTAAGGGTTAAGGAATGACAGATTAAGGATTATGTATTAGGGAATACAAATTAGAGATTAAGGAGGAAGGGATTAGGGGTTAGGGATTTGTGTGTTAGGAATTGGAGATTAAGGTTTAGGGATTAGTTGTTAGGGATTTGAGATTAGGGATTATGGAGGGCTATATTAGGGGTTAAGGATTAGGGAATACAAATTATGGATTAGGGAGGGAGAGATTTGGGATTAGAGATTAGGTATTAGAGATTATAGATTAGGGAGAGTGGGATTAAATATTAGGTATTATAGATTAGAAATTAAGGATTAGAGATTAGAAATTATGGCCTAGCAATTAGAGACAAGGGTTTAAGGATTATCGATTAGGGAGTAAAGATTTGAGATTAGGAATTAGGAAAAAAAGATGGAAGAAAAACTTGAAGGAAGAAGGAAGAAGAAGAAGAGGAGGAAGAAAAAGAGAAAACAGTAGTAGAAGAAGAAGAAGAAAAAGAAGAGGAAGAGGAAGAATAAAAATGAAAGAAGAAAGAATAAAGAAAAAAGAAGAATGAAGATGGAAGAAGGAAGAAGGAAAGTGGAATGAAGAAAGAAGAAGATCAAAGAAAGAAGAAAGAAGAAAGAAGAAGAGAAAGAAGAAGAAGAAGAAGAAGAAGGAGAAGGAGAAGGAGAGGGAGGAGGACATGGAGAAGGAGGAAGAGAAGGAGAAGTAGAAGGAGAAAGAGATGGAGAAGGTGAAAGAGAAGAAAAAAGGAAAAAAAAGAAGATATGGAGAAGAAGAAGGACAAGGAGAAATAAAAAGACAAAGAGAAGAAGAAGAAGAAGAAGAAGAGGAAAAAGAAAAAGAAATAGAAGAAGAAGAAGAAGTAGAGAAAGAAGAAGAACAAGAAAAGAGTAAGGAGAAAAAGGAGAAGAAGTAGAGGAAGAAGAAGAAGAGGAGGAAGAAGAACTAGAAGAAAAAGAAGAAAAAGAAGAAAAGAAGATGAAGAAGAAGAAGAGGAAGAAGAAGTAGAGGAAGAAGAAGAAGTAAGAAAAAGAAGAAGAAGAAGAAGAGGAAGAAGAAGTAAAAGAAGAAGAAGAATAAAAAGAAATAGAAGAAGGGGAAGATGGAGGAGAAGAAGAGGAAGATGATAAAGAAGAGGAGAAAAAAGGAGAAGAAGATGAGGAAGAAGAAGAAGAAGAGGAAGAAGAAGAGTAAGAAAAAGAAGAAAGAGAGGAAGAAGAGATGGATTAGGGATTAGGGTTTAGGGGTTAGGGATTAAGGATTAGGGTTAAGGAATAAGGGATTATGGATTATGTATTTAGGATTAAGGATTACGGATAAGGGTTTAAAGATCATGGATTAGGGATTATGGATTAGCAATTATAGAATAAGGATTAAGCCATAAGTAATAGGGATTAAGAATTAGGGATTAGGGATGAACGTGATTAATGATTAAGGATTGTGGATTAAGTACTTGGGATTAAGGATTAATTACTAAGCATTGTAGATTAAAGATTTTTGAATAGGGATTATAGATTAGGGATTTATGATTTTAGATTAGTTATTCGGGATTCAGGATTCATGATAAGAGATTAGGGATTAGATATTATTTATTAGAGAATAACCAATTATAATTAGAATTATGGACTAGAGATTTGAAATTAATGATTAGGGATTTCGGAATATATATTACGGATGAGGGAGGGAGGGATTGGGGATTAGAGAGTAGGTATTAGGAACTAGGGATTAGGGAGGAAAGGATTAGGTATTAGGCATTAGAGATTAGGTATTAGAGATTATGGATTAGCAATTAGGGGTTAGGGTATAAGGATTATGGATTACAAATTAAGGAGTAGGGATTTAGGAATAAGTGATAGGGATGAGGGATTAAGTATGACAGATTAGGGACTAAAGATTAGGGATTAAGGATGAAGGGATTAATGATTAGGGATGAAGGATTAAGGATTAATTATTAAAGATTAAGGATTAGGGATTATCGATTAGGGAAAAGGGATTAGGGATTAGGGTTTAGAGATTATGGATTAGAGATTAGTGATTAAGGATTTGGGAATTAGGATTAGGTGTTAGAGAATAGTGAGTAAAGATTAGAGATTAAGGAATTATGATTGCAAATAAGGATTAAGAATAATGGAGAAGTAAAGGAGAAGCAAAAAAAGAGGGAGAAGGAGAAAGACAATGAGTAGGAGAAAGAGAAGAAGAAGGAGAAGGAGAAGGAGAAGAAGAAGAAGAAGACAAAGGAAAAGAAGAAGAAATAAAAGAAGAAGGAGAAGGAGAAGAAGACGAAGAAGGAGAGGAAGAAGAAGAGGAAGAACAAGAGGAAGAGAAGAACAACAAAAGAAGAAGGCAAAAAGAAGAAGAAGAAAAATGAGAAGAACAAGAAGAGAAAGAAGAAGTAGAAGAAGAAGAAGAAGAAGGCGAAGATGATGAAAAAGAAGAAGAGGAAGAAGATGAATTAGAGCTTAGTGATTAAGGATTACAAATTAGGTAATTGAGATTAGGGATTAAGGATTAGAGATTATTGATTAAGGATTTGGGATTCAGGAAGAGGAATTAGTGATTAGGGACAAGAGATTAAGCAATTATAAAGAATATTAAGTATCAGAGATTCTAAATTAATGATTAAGGATAAGGATTAGAGATTAAGGATTAGGGATTAGGGATTAAGGATTAGGGATTATGGATTATAGATTATTGATTAAGGATTATGGATTAAGTATTAGGGATTAGGGTTTAAAGATTAGAGATTAAGGCTTAGAGATTAGGGATTAAGGATTAAGAATTATGGAATAAGAATGGATTATGGATTAGGGTTTAGAGATTAGGGAATAGATATTAAAGAGAGATGGATTAGGCACTATAGATTAGGGATTAGGGCATAAGATTAAAATTTATGGAGTACAAGAAGAAGAAGAAGAAGACTAAGAAAAAGTAGACGAAGAAGATGAAGAAGAAGAAGAAGATGAAGAAGAAGAAGGAGAAGAGAAGAAGAGAAGAACAAAAGAAAGGAGAAGAAGAGTAGGACGAAGAAGAAGAGGACAAAGAAGAAGAAGAAAAAGAAGGAAAAGAACAAGAAGAATAAAAAGAAGAAGAAGAAAAAGAAGAAAAAGGAAAAGAGATTTAAGGAAAAGAAGAAGAAAAATTAGTAAACAAAGAAGATGAACGAGAATGAGAAGCAAAAGAAGAAGAAGAAGAAGAAGAAGAGGAAAAAGAATAGGAAAAAGTAGAAGTAAAAGAAGAAGAGGAAGAAGAAGATGAAGAATAAGAAGAATAAAAAGAAGAAGTGAAGAGGTTGAAGAAGAGGAGAAAGAAGAAGGAGAAGAAGATGATGAAGAAGAAGAAGAATAAGAGTGAGAAGGAGGACGTGGAGAAGGAGGAGAAGGAGAAGATGAATGAGAATGAGAAAGAGAAGGATACGGAGAAGGAGACAGAAAAATAGAAGGAGAAGGAGAAGGAGCAGGAGAAGAAGAAAGAGAGATAAGAAGAGGAGGAGAAGAAGAAAAAGAAGAAGAAGAAATAGGTGATGAAGAAGAAGAAGAAGAAGAATAAGAAGAAGAAGAGGAAGGAGAAAAAGAGGAAGAAGAAAAGAAGAAGAAGAAGAAGAAGAAAAATAAGAAGAACAAGAAAACAAGAAAAAGGAGAAAAAGAAGTCGAAGTAAGGGTTGAAGAAGAAGAGGAAGGAGAAGGAGAAGAAGAAGAAGAAGAGGAGGAGGTAGAAGAAGAAGAAGAAGAAGAAGAGGAAGAAGAAGAAATAAGAAAAACAAAAAGGAGAAGAGGAAGATGAGAAAGAAGAAGAGGAAGATGAGAACGAAAAAGAGGAAGAAGTAGAAGAAGAAAAACAAGGGAAGAAGAAGAAGACAAATAGGAGTAAGAGATAGGATTAAGGATTAATGACTAGTGATTAAGTATTAGGGATTAAGTTTTTAAAGATTTGAGATTAAGGATAAAGGATTAAGAACTATGGATTAAGGATGGATTATGGATTAGGGTTTTAGAGATTAGGGAATAGATATTAGAGAGAGGTGGAATAGCCATTAAAGATTAGGAATTAGGGATAAAGATTAAGAATTACGAAGTACAACGAGAAGAAGAAGACGAAGAAAATGTAGAAAGAGAAGACAAAGAAGAAAATGAAGAAGAAGAAGAAGAAGATGGAGAAGGAGAAGAAGAAGAAGAATAAAAGGAAGGAGAAGAAGAATAGGAGGAAGAAGAAAAGAAAAAAGAAGAAAAGAAGAAGAAGGAGAGGAATAAGAAGAATAAGAATAAGAAGAAGAAATAGAAGAAGAAGAGAAAAACATGTAAAAGAAGAAAAAAGAAAAGTGGATGAAGGAGAAGATGAAGAAGAAGATAATGAAGTAGACAAAAAAGATGAAGTGAAGGTAGAAGAAGATGAAGAGAGGAAAAAGAAGTGGAAAAAGTAGAAGAAGTAGAAGAAGAAGAGGAAGAAGAAGAAGAAGAAGAAGAAGAAGAACAAAAAGAAGTGAAGAGGTAAAGAAGAAAAGGAAGAGCAAGGAGAAGAAGATGATGATGAAGAAGAAGAAATGGAAGAAGAAGAATAAGAGTGAGAAGGAGGGACATGGAGAAGGAAGAGAAGGAGAAGGAGAACAAGAATGAGAAGAAGAAGGATACGGAGATGGAGACACAGAAGTATAAGGAGAAGGAGAAGGAGAAGGGGAAGAAGAAGAAGAAAAAAAAAGTAAAAAAAAGAAAAAGAAGAAAAGAAGAAGGAGAAGAAGAAGAGGAAGAAGATGTGGAGGAAGAAGGGGAAGAAGAATAAGAAATAAGAAAAACAAAATGAAGAAGAGGAAGAAGAAGAAGAACAAAAACAAGAGGAGGAAGAAGAAGAAGATAAAAAGGAATAAGAGATGGACTAGGGATTAGTGATTATGGGTTAGGGATTAGGGAGAAGAAGAAAAAAAGTTGAATAAGTAGAAGAAGTAGAAGAAGAATAGAAAGAAGAAGAAGAAAAAGGAAAAGAAAGAGAAAAAGAAGAAGGAGAAGATGAAGACAAATAAGTAGTAGTAGTAGTAGTAGAAGAAGAAGTAGAAAAAGAAGTAGTAGTAAAGAAGTACAGAAGAGGGGAAGGGAGATGAGGAAAAAAAGAGGAAGAAGAAGAAGAAGAAGAAGAAGAAGAAATAGAAGAAGAAGAAGAAAAAGAAGAAGAAGAAGAAGAAAAAAGGAAGAAGAAGAATAAGAAAAGATGAGGAGGAGAAAAAGAAGTAGAAGAAAGGATGAGGAAGAAGTAGAAGGAGAACAATAAGAAAAAGAAGAAGAATAAAATGAAGAAGAAGAAGAAAAGAAGAAGAAGAAGAAGAAGAAGAAGAAGAAGGAAAGAAGAAGAAGAAGAAGAGAAGAAGAGGAGGAAGAAGAAGAAGAAAAAAAATAAGAAGAGAAAGATGACAAAGAAGAGGAAGAAGAAGATGAGGAAGAAGAAGAGCAAGAACAAAAGGAAGAAGAAGAAGAAGGACGAAGAGGAAGAAAAGTTGCATTTGGGATAAGCGATTAGGGGTTAGGGATTAAGGAGAATAATAATAATAATAATAAGTAAAAGAGAAGAGGAGGAAGAAGAACAAATAGTAAAGAAGAAGCAGAAGAAGAAGAAGAAGAAGAAGAAGAAGAGAAGAAGAAGAAGAATAAGAAGAATAAGAAGAGGAATAAGAAGAAGAAGAAGTTGAAGAGGAAGAAGAGGAAGATAAAGAAGAAGTAGAAGAAGAAGTGGAGGAAGAAGAAGAAGAACATGAAGAAAAAGAGGAAGTTGAGGGAGAAGAAGTAGAAGAAAAAGAAGTGGAAGAAGAAGAGGAAGAAGAAGCAGATGAGGGGGAAGAAATGATGGATTAGCGATTAGAGATTATGGGTTAGGAATTAAGGATTAGGGATTAAAGAATATGGATTAGCAATTAAGGATTAGGATTTATAGATGAAGGGTAAGGTATTAAAGAGTAGTGGTAAGGAAAAAGTAATAGGAATTAGGGATTAAGGATTACAGATTAAG
>JAIUJO010001775.1:0-7500 GCA_023846275.1 Vanilla planifolia | reverse complement strand
ACTCTGACCAACCACAGTCACCCCCAGTCACACCAGAGTAGCTCTCCTCTGTGCTCCCAGGCAGGCATGCCAGCGGGACAACGCCCATCTCTGCGCACGCATGGCACCCGACACCGCAGCGTCTCCGTCAATCAATCTCTTGGAGACTATAGACAGAACCAGTCCCATAAATCTCTAGCCAACGTGAGACACCCCTGCCACCCTCAGGCACGCAGGCCTACACACTTGGCTAGCCATGGCGAGACACCCCTGCCACCCTCAGGCGCGTAGGCCTACACTCATGGACCAGAAGAGATCGACTCAGCCACCATCCCAAGAAGTCCTCTCCCAACAATTTCCATAGAAGCTCACGCCCCTACAGTCATTGCCAAGCTCTAACTCCAAGATTCGGCAACATGTGTCCAGATACAATAAGGTGCATACCAGTCCACATGTATTACTGTGGAAGCTAAGTCTGTACCACACAATTACCTACCACAACTATCCTAAAACATCACATAAGGCCTATAGTAGTCCGGTCCAATATGCCAATCCATGAAATATGCCAATACTGAGTAAACTGACTCAATCCATGTCATTGCCATCCAAGCAACACAAATTGTACCAAAATCTGACTATTCTGGTAGCACCCAAGTGTCACACTTCCTTCCCACTAATCCAGTTGCACTGAATTTATGGGTAATTTCCAACAGTCAATTTCAACTTGGCTACGTGATTTCCAAAAATCACCCTCTTCCTCACTTCAGGAAATTTTAAATTCCAAAATCAATTTCCGCCCTTTATCCATTTTCCGAAATTCGGAATAAATTTCCCGATTTAAAATCCGCATATCCTTTTTCCGAAAATTCGGATTAATTTCCGAATTAATATTTTTTTTTTCTTCCGCTTCTCGCTCATCCGCGCCGCACTTCCCCTGAACCGGTTCTCGCCGCCGGTTCGGAACCCTTACGCGCTGAGCCGAGAACCCCGCCGGCCGAAGTTAATAATCCGAATTCGGGCCGACGCTTAACATATAAATATTAATAATTAATAAAATTATTCAATTAATAATCAGACTATCCCTAATTAGCCCTAATTCATCCCTTCCTTCGCCCGTCGCCCGCGAATTCCTAACCGTCGACTTTCAGGAAATCTCCGTTTTCCCCGTCGATTTCCGGCGACCGAACGCAAGGGGACGCTAGCCTAAAGCTCGTACTAGCCTAAAAATTTCATATAATCAAGTCGTGAAGCTAGATGTCATGCAAAAATTTTCGCCGAAGTGTTGTCCGATCCGACTATGCCGATTCATGAAATTAAAATCATTCTAACATTCAGATAACCTGAATAATGGCAATATGATAATATCAAAACCTAAGGCATGCTTCTATGCACAGAAATTCCAATTCAGCGGAATATATATATATATTCTTCTTCATAAAAAAAAACCCTAAAATGCTAAAATCAATAAATTGCATTAATCAATTCCAAAAACCCATATCCGCATGCTCAAGTAGCTATTTGCAAAATAATCCATATTTTTAATTTGCTAAATAACTGATTTAAATCTGAATTTCCTACCTTTGCTCTTTCGGCGAATGTGAAGCTCGCACGCGATCAACCGCAGCTCCTCGCCGAACGAAACCGGTACCAAAATGCTCGCCTCTGTCCCGCGACCTCCGGTTACCAAAAGCCCCTTGGAAGCTGCCGGAAAGTACCCGCCGTTCGCCGCGAACACTTCGCCTCTAGCCGCCGTTCGAAACCCTAACAGCCGAACAGTTTAGGATAAATACGCAGCTTAAACCGACAATAACCCGTTAAGACCCATTAAGCGCTGGTTGACCTTCCAAAAACGCCACTTAACACACCGATCAGCCGGTTAATCTCCACCGCTGATCTCGCCCGTCCGATCCGCTTATCCGCGGCTTATCCAAACGCACGCGCAAACGCACCTCGGCGAACCGCCCTGCCTTCGCTGAACCGCTCTGGTCCGGTTCACCGCGCGGTAAAAAAAAAAAACCAAATTTCGGTTTTAAAAAAAAAATTTCGGTGCTTCGAAAAATCCCCAGAAAATTTCAGAAATTCAATAGCCTCCAATTGAGCTCCTGGCTCATCCTACTATCGATCTGAAATCATCCCAACCACAATTGAATTATTGAAGATTAAACATATAATATTTTACCGGGTATAACAAGGGTAAAATAGAGTAGAGTAGAGTATACCAGAGTAGAACATAACAGAATAGAGTAGAGTGGAGTGGAGTAAAGTAGAGTAGAGAAGAGCAGTGTAGAGTGGAGTAGTAGTAGAGCTGAGTATACCAAAGTAGAGTAGAGTAGAGTTAAGTTAGAATTTGTTAGGCTGGGCTAGGCGAGATTAGGCTAGGCTAAGCTAGCCTAAGTAAGAGTAAAGTAGAGTTGAATAGAGTAAAGCAAGTAGTGTAAAGGTAGTATAGTAAAGTAAGGTTAGGCTAGGCTATGGTAGGTTAGGTTAGCCTAAGCTTGAGTAGAGTAGGGTAGAGTAGAGTATAGTAGAGTAGAGTAAGGCTAGGTTAGGAAAGGCTATGAAAGGCTAGGCTAGAGTGTAGAGCAGAGTAGGATAAAGCAAAGTAAAATAGAGCAGAGTAGAGAAGAGCAGAGCAGAGCAGAGTAGAGTAGAGCATGAAAAGTAGAGTAGAGCAGAGTAGCATAGTGCTAGGTTAGACTAGGAAAGGCTAGGCTAGGCAAGGCTAGGTAAGAGTAGAGTAGAGTAAAGCTTGGTTAAGCTGGGCTAAGTTATGTTAAAGTATAGTAGAGTAAGTAGAGCTAGGTTAGGTTAGGCTAAGCAAGGCTAGGTTAGGCTGGGGTAAGCTAGGGTAGGTTAGAGTAGAGTTGAGTAGAGTAAAGCTAATTTTGGCAAGGCTAAGCTAGGCTAGAAAAGGCTAGAGTGGAGTAGAGTATAATAGGGTAGAGTAGAGTAGAGTAGAGAAGAGTAGGGTAAAGTAGAGTAGTGGAGAGGAGAGCAGAGGAGAGCATAGTGGAGTACAGCAAAGCAAGAAGAGTAAAGAAGAGCAGAAGAGAAGTGTAGAGTAATATAGAGCAAAGTAAAGTAGAGTAGAGCAGTGCAAAGTAGAGTAGAGTAGAGCAAAGTAAAGTAGTTTAGAGCTAGGTTATTTTATGTTAGGCTAGGGTAAGCTAGAGTAGAGTAGAGCTCAAATTAAGCTAAACTATGCTAGAATAGAGTATAATAGAGTAGAGTAGTGTAGAGCTAGAATAGGTAAGGCCAGGATTAATTAGGCTAGAGTAGAGTAGAGTAGAGTAGAATATAATAGAGTAGAATAGAGTAGAGTAGATTAGATGGAGTAGATTAGAGCATAGCAGACTAGAGTAGAGGAGATAAGAGGGGAGGAGAAGTGAGCAAAGTAGAATTGGGTAGAGCATAGAAGAATAGAGTAGAGCATAGCAATGAGGAGCAGAGTAGAGCAGAGTAGAGTAGAGCAAAGTAGAGTAGAGTAGAGGAGAGCAAAGTAGAGCAGAGTAGAGAATAGCAAAGTAGAGCAAACCAAAGAGTAGAGAAGAGCATAATAGATTAGAAGAGAGGAGAGCAAAGTAGAAAAAAGTTGAGCAAAGCAGAGTAGAGTAGAGTAGAGAAAAGCTAGGTTAGGCTAAGCTAGTTAGAGTAGACTACCGTACAGTAGAGTAGAGTAGAGCAAAGAAGAGAAGAGCATAGTAGAGTAGAGCATAGCAACGCTGAGTAGAGCTAACAAGAGTAAGGTTTGACTAAGCTAGGTAGGCTACGTTAAGCTAGGCTAGGCTAGGCTAAGAAAGAGTAGAGTAGAGTAGAGCTATGTTAGGCTAGGTTAGAGCAGAGTAGAGAATAGTAGAGTTGAGTATAGTAAAATAGAGTAGAGGAGAGTAGAGTATAGTAGAGCTACGTTAGGTTAGGTTAGGCTAAGCTAAGCTAGGTTAGGTTGGCTATGCTAAGCTAGGCTAGCTATAATAGAGTAAAGTAGAGTAGAGCAAGGATAGGTTAAGCTTGGCTAGGCAAGGTTAGAGTATAATAGAATATAGTAGAGTAGAGTAGAGCCACAGCAAAGCAGAGTAGAGGAATGCACTTTAGAGTAAAGCAAATAGAGCAATGTAGAGCAAGGTTAGGTTAGGATAGAGCACATTAGAGTAAAGGAGAGCAGAGTAAAAGAGAATAGAGTAAAGTAGAGTGAGCAGAATAAAGTATAGAGTAGAGCAGAGCAGACCAAGGTTAGGCTAGGCTAGGCTAGGTCAAGCTAGCCTAGGCTATAATAGAGTAGTGTGAGTATATTTCAGCAAGGTTAGGCTAGGTTAGAGTAGAGTAGAGTTAAGTAGAGTAGAGTATAATAGAGTAGAGTAGAGTGGAGTATAGTAGGGTAAAGTAGAGCAAAGCTAGGTTAGGGTAAGCTTGGATAGGGTAGGCTATTCTAAACTATGCTAGAGTATAGTAGAGCTCGATTAGGCTAGGCTAGGAAAGGCTTGAGTAGAGTAGAATAGAGTAGAGTAGAGCTCGATTAGGCTAGGCTTGGCTAGGCTATGCTAGGCATGGGTAGAGTAGAAAAGAGTAGAGTAGAGTAAAGCTGAGTAGTGCAAAGCAGAGTAGAGTAAAGCAGTATAGAATAGAGTATAGCAGAGTAGAGAAGGGTAGAGCAGAGCAGAGTAGGGTAGGGTAGAGCAGAGCAGAGTAGAGCGTAATAGAGCTAGGTTAGGCTAAGCTAGGCTAGGTTAGAGTAGAGTAGAGTAGAATAGAGTAAAGTAGTGCTGGTATAGTAGAGTAGAGTAGAGTAAAGATAAGTTAGGCTAGGCTAGGCAAGCGAAGCTAGAGTAGAGTAGAGTAGAGTAGAGTGGAATAATGTAGTGTAGTGTAGTACAGTGCAAAGCAGAGCAGAGTAGAGTAGAACTGAGTAGAGTAAAGCAGAGCAAAGTATGGTAGAGTAGAGCAGAGAAGAGTAAAGAAGAGCAGAGTAGAGTAGAGCAAGGTTAGGCTAGGCTAGGCTAGAGTTAAGTAGAGTAAAGTATAATAGAGTAGAGCAGAGCTAGCTTAGTCTAAGCTAGGTTAGAGTGGAGTAGAGTAGAGCCGAGTAGAGTAGGAGAGAGTAGAGTAGAGTAGAGTAAAGTAGAACTAGGCTAGGCTTGGTTAGGCTAGACTAGGATTAGGAAGGTTAGTTTAGGCTAGAGTAGAGTTGAGTTGAGTAGAGTTGGATAGAGTAGGGTAGAGTAGAATAGAGTAGAGCTAGGTTAGGCTAGGCTGGGCTAGAGTACAATAGAGGAGAGTAGTGTAGAGTAGAGTAGAGCAGAGTAGACTATAGTAGCGCAGAGTAGAGCAGAGCATAGTAGGGTAGGTAGAGCAAAGTAGAGCAGACCATAGTAGAGTAGAGTAGAGTAGTGTAATGTAGAGTAGAGTTGAGTAAGTCTAGGTTAGGGTGCACTAGGCTCAGCTAAAATAAACTAGAGTAGACTAGAGTAGAGGAGAGTAGAGCAGAATAGAGTAGAGCAATGCAAAGAAGAGCAGAGTAGAGCCAAGCAAAGTAGAGTAGAGTAGAGCATAGCAAAGTAGAGTAGGGCAGAGTAGAGCTAGGTTAGGCTATTCTAAAATAAGTGTATAGTAGAGTAAAGTAGAGCTATGCTAGGCTAGGTTAAGTAGGTTGGGCTAAGCTAGAGTAATAGATTAAAGTAGAGTAGGGCTCGATTAGGCTAGGCTAGGCAAGACTAAAATAGAGTATAGTAGAGTAGGGCAAAGTAGAGCAATGGCAAAACAGAGTAAAAAAGAGCATAGTAGAGCAGAGTAGAGCAGCGTATATCAGAATAGAGTAGAGCAGACTAGAGTAGAGCAAAGATGAGTAGAGTAGAGAGGAGAAAAGTGAGTAGAGTAGTACAGAGCAAAGCAGAGAAGAGTAAGCTAGTTAGGCACTAGGCTAAGCTGTGATAGGCTAGAGTCGGGTAGGCTAGGCTGGGCTAGGCTAAAGTAGAGTGGAGTAGAGTAGAGCTAGTTAATGTTATGCTAGGCTAGGCTAGGCTAAAATAGGCTACAGTAGAGTAGAGCAGAGTAGAATATATCTAGTTAGGCTAAGGTAGAGTAGAGTAGAGTATATCTAGGTTAGGCTATGCTAAAATAAACTAGAGTAGAGTAGAGTAGAAAAGAGCTTAATAGAGCAAAGAAAAGCAAAGAAGAGTTGAGTAAAGTAGAGCAGTGTAAAGTAGAGTTGAGTAAAGTAAAGTAGTGTAAAATAGAGTTGAGTAGAGTAGAGCTAGATTAGGGGTTGGCTAGGCTAGGATAATTTAGGCTAAGCTAGAGTAGAGTATTATAGAGGAGAGCTAAGCTAGGTTAGGTTAGGCGAGGATATGCTAGGATAATATAGTAGAGTAGAGTAGAGTAGTGCGAGGTTAGGCTAGGCTAAGCAATACAAGAGTAAAACAGAGTAGAGTAGAGCATAGTAGAGCAGGGCAAAGTAGAGTAGAACTGAGTAGAATAAAGTAGAGTGGAGTATAACAGTGAAGAGTTGAGTAGAGTAGAGCAAAGTAGAGCAGAATAGAGCAGAGTAGAGGAGAGCAGAGCAGAGAAGATAAAAAATAGAGTAGAGTAGAGTAGAGCAGAGTAGAGTGGAGCATAGTAGAGAAGAGCTAGGTTAGGCTAGGCTAGAGTAGAGTAGAGTAAAGTAGACTAGAATTAAGTAAAGTATAATCAAACTAGGCTAGGCTCAGGTAGGCTAGGCTAGAGTAGAGTAGAGTAGAGTAGAGCAAGTTTAGGCTAAGCTATGCTTGGCTTGGCTAAATAAGGCTAGAGTAGAGTAGAGAGAATAGAATAGAGTAGAGTAGAGTAGAGCAGAGTACAGTAGAGTATAGTAAAGTAGAGCAAAAAAGAGTAGAGTAGAGTAAAGTAGAGCAGAGTAGAGTAGAGAAGTGCTAGGTTGGGCTAGGCAAAGCTAGAGTAGTAGAGTAGAGTTGAGTTGAGTACAGTAGATTACAGTAGAGTAGAGGTGAGCTACGTTAAGTTAGGGTAGGCTAGGCTAGAGTAGTAGAGTAGAGTAGAGTAGAGAAGAGTTAGGTTAGGCTAGGTAAGGTTAGGCTATGCTATGCTAATCTAGGCTAGAGTATAATAGAGTATAGTGAAGTATAGTAGAGTAGAGTATAAGAGAACAAATCATAGTAGAGTAGAGTAGAGGAGAGTAGAGATGAACTGAGTAGAGTAGCATAGAGTAGAGTAGAGTAGAGTAGAGCAGAGTAGAGAAGTTCAGAGCAAAGTAGAGTAGAGTAATGAAGAGGATTGTAAAGTAAAGTATAACAGAGTAAAGTAGAGCTAGGTTAGGCTGGCTAGGCTAGGCTATAATTAAGTAAAGTAGAGTATAGTAGAGCTGAGTAAAGTAAAGCTAGGTTAGGCTAGGCTATGTTAGAGTAGAATAGAGTAGAGTAGAGTAGAGTAGAGTAGAGAAGAGTAGAGTAGAGTAGAGTAAAGTAAAGTAGAGTAGAGCTGAGTAGGATATAGTAGAGTTGAGTAGAGCAAGGTTTGGCTAGGATAACCTAG
>JAIUJO010000706.1:25000-30000 GCA_023846275.1 Vanilla planifolia | reverse complement strand
AGTAGAAGAAGAAAAGGTAGAAGGAGAAGAAACGGAAGAAAAAGTAGGAGTAGAAGCAGAAGAAGAATGGAAAGGGGAAGAAGAAGTGGAAGAAGAATAGGAAGAAGAAGAAAAAGAACTAGAACGAGAAGATTAGGAAAAAGAAACAAAAAAAATGATGAAGAAAACGTAGGTGAAAAAGAAGAAGAAAAGAAAGAAAAGGAAGAAGAAGAGGAGGAAGAAGATGAAGAAGTAGAAGAAAAGGAAAAAAGGGTGTGGAGGAGGAGGAAGAAGAAGAAGAAGAAGAAGAGAAAGAAGAAGTACAAGAAGAGGAACAAGCGAAGAAGAAGAAGAAGAAGAAGAAGTGATAGAGGAAGAAGAAGAAGAAGAAGAGAAGAAGGGGAAGAAGAGCAAAAAGAAAAAGAAGATAAGGAAGAAGAAAAAGAAGGAGAAAATAAAGAAGAAGAAGAAGAAGAAGAGAAGAAGGGGAAGAAGAGCAAAAAGAAAAAGAAGATGAGGAAGAAGAAAAAGAAGGAGAAAATAAAGAAGAAGAAGAAGAAGAAGAAGGAGAAGAAGAAGAGAAAAAGAAGTAGAAGAAGAAGAAGATGTTGATGATGAATAAGCAGAAGAAGAACAAGAAGAAGGAGAAAAATATTTGGAAAAAGAAAGAGAAGATCAAGAAGAAGAACAAGAAAAAATAAAGAAGAAGAAAATGTGAAAGAAGGAGAAGAAGAAGAATAAGAAAAGTAAGAAATAGAAGAAGAAGAAGAAAACGAAGAAGAAGTAGGACAAGAAGAATATGAAGAAGAAAAAGATGGAGAAGAAGAAGGAGAAGAAAGAGGAGGTGAAGAAGAAGAAGAACCAAAAGTTGAAGAAGAATAAATAGTAAAAGTAGAAAAAGAAGAAGGTGAAGACGAAGAAGAAGAGGTAGAGGAAGAAGAATAGGAAGAACAAGAAGAAGATGAAGAGGAAGAAAGAAAAGAAGAAGAAGAAGAAGAAGAAGAACAACAAAAAGAAGAAGAGGAAATAAGAGAAGAAGAAGAAGAAGAAGAAGTGGTAGAAGAGGAAGATGATGATGAAGAAGAAGAAGAAGAAAAAGAAGAAGAAAAAGTAGTACAAGAAGAAGGAGAAAAAGTAATAGAATAACAAGAAGGAGAAGAAGTACATGAAGCCAAAGAAGAAGAAGAAGAAGAAGAGGAAGAACACAAAGAAGAAGAAGAAGAAGAAGCAGGAGAAGAAGAAGAAAAAGAAGAACACAAAGACGAAGAAGAAGAAGAAGAAGAAGAGGAAGTGGTAGAAAAGGAAAACGAAGAAGAAGAATAAGAAGAAGAAGAAGAAGAAAAAGAAGAAGAAGATCATGATTAAAAAGAAGAACAGGAAGAAGAGGAAGAGGAGGAAGAAGAAGAAGAGGAAAAATAAGAAGAGGGTAAAGAAAAAGTGGAGGAAGAGTCGAAAAAAGAGGAGGAAGAAGAAGTTTAAGATGAAGAGGAAGGGCAGGAAGAAGAAGAAGAAGAAGTTTAATTCTTCTTCAACCTCTTCTTCTTCCTCTTCATCATCTTCATCTTCTTCTTCTTCTTCGTCTTCATCTTCATCACTTCCTTCTTCTTCCCCTTCTTCCTCTTCTTCATCTTCGTCCCTTTCACTTTTTCTTCACCTTCTTCTCCCTTTTCCTCTTCTTCTTCTTCCTCTTCTTCTTCTTTCACTTCTGCTTTTTGCTCTTCTTTTACTTTATCTTTGTCTTCATCATCTTTGCCTTCTTCTTCTTCATCATCATCTTTTACTTCTCTTGTTCTTCATCTTCTTCTTCATCATTTTCTTCCACTTCTACTTCTTCTTCTTTTGCCTCTCCTTCTTATTCTTCATCTTTGTCAACTTGTTCTTCCTTTTCCTTTTCTTGTTCCTCTTCTTCGCCTTCTTGTTTTTCTTCTCCTTCTTCTTCTTCTTCTCCCCCTCCTCCTTCTTCTTCTTCTTCTTCTTTTTCTTCTTTTTCTTCTTTTTCTTCTTCTTCTTCTTCTTCTTACTCTTCTTCCACTTCTTCTGCTTCTTCTTCTTATTATTTTTCTTTTTCTTCTTCTTCTTTCTCATCTTTTTCAAATTCTTATTATTCTTCTTCTTCCCCCACTCCTACTACTTCTTCATCTTCTCATTCCACTTCTTCTTCTTCTTCTTCTTTTTCTTCTTCTTCTTCTTCTTCTTTTTCATGTTCTTCTTTTTCCAATTTTTCTTCTTCCCTTTCTTCTTTTTCTTCTTCTTCTTCTTTTCCCTCGTCTTACTCGTCTACATCTAATTCTTCTTCAACCTCTTCTTCTTCCTCTTCATCATCTTCATCTTCTTCTTCTTTGTCATCTTCATCTTCATCACTTCCTTCTTCTTCCCCTTCTTCCTCTTCTTCATCTTCATCCCTTTCACTTTTTCTTCACCTTCTTCTCCTTTTTCTTCTTCTTCTTCTTCTTCCGCTTCTTCTTCTTTCACTTCGGCTTTTTCCTCCTCTTTTACTTTATCTTTGTCTTCATCATCTTTGCTTTCTTCTTCTTCTTCTTCTTCATCTTTTACTTCTCTTGTTCTTCATCTTCTTCTTCCTCATTTTCTTCCACTACTTCTTCTTTTGCCTCTCCTTCTTGTTCTTCATCTTTGTCATCTTGTTCTTCCTTTTCCTTTTCTTGTTCCTCTTCTTCGCCTTCTTCATGTTTTTCTTCTCCTTCTTCTTCTTCTCCTCCTCCTCCTCCTTCTTCTTCTTACTCTTCTTCCACTTCTTCTGCTTCTTCTATTTATTCTTTTTTTTCTTCTTCTTCTTTCTCTTCTTTTTCTAATTCTTATTATTCTTCTTCTTCCCCTACTCCTACTACTTCTTTATCTTCTTATTCCACTTCTTCTTCTTCTTCTTTTTCATCTTCATTGTCTTTTTCTCTTCTTCTTCTTCTTCTTTTCACTATAATCTTCTTCTGCTTCCTCTTCTTATTTTTCTTCTTTTTCTTCTTCAGGTTTTTTTTCTTCATCATCATCTTCTTCTTCTTCTTCTTCTTCTTCTTATTCCTCTTCTTCTTCTTCTTCTTCTTCTTCTTCTTGTTCTTCTTTTTCTTCTTCATTTTCTTCTTCTTCATCTTCTTCTCTTCCTTCTTCTTCTTCTTCTTCTTCATCTTTTTATTATTATTCTTCTTCTTCCTCTCCTTCTTCTTCTTCTTCTTCAAGTTCTTCGTCTTCTTCTTCTTCTTTTTCACCTTCATCTTTTTTGTCGTCTTCTTCTTCTTCTTCTTCTTCTTCTTCCACTTCTTTTTCTTAATCTTCTTCTTCTTTCCCCGCTTCAACATCACCATCATCATCATCTTCTTCTTCTTCTTCTTCTTCTTCTTAATTCCATTATTCTTCCTCTTCTTCTTCTTCTTCCTGTTCTTCTTTTTCCAATTTTTCTTCTTCCCTTTCTTCATTTTGTTCTTCTTCTTCTTTTCCCTCTTCTTACTTGTTTACATTATTTCTTCTTCAACCTCTTCTTCTTCCTCTTCATCATCTTCATCTTCTTCTTCTTCTTCTTCTTCTTCTTCTTCTTCTTCATCACTTACTTCTTCTTCCCCTTCTTCGTCTTCTTCATCTTCATCCCTTTCACTTTTTCTTCACCTTCTTCTTCCTTTTCTTCTTCTTCTGCTTCTTCTTCTTCTTGTTCCTCTTCTTCATCTTTCACTTCTGATTTTTCCTCTTCTTTTACTTTATCTTTGTCTTCATAATCTTTGCCTTCTTCTTCTTCTTCTTCTTCTTCTTCTTCTTCTTTTACTTCTCTTGTTCTTCATCTTCTTCATCTTTTTCTTCCACCTCTTCTTCTTCTTCTTTTGCCTCTCCTTCTTGTTCTCCATCTTTGTCATCTTGTTCTTCCTTTTCCTTTTCTTGTTCCTCTTCCTCGCCTTCTTCTTGTTTTTCTTCTTCTTCTTCTTCTTCTCCTCCTCCTCCTTCCACTTGTTCTTCTTTTTCTTCTTCTTCTTACTCTTCTTCCTCTTCTTCTGCGTCTTCTTCTTCTTCTTCTTTTTCTTTTTCTTTTTCTTCTTCTTCTTTCTCTTCTTCTTCTAATTATTATTATTCTTCTTGTTACCTATTCCTACTACTTCCTCTTCTTCTCATTCCACTTCTTCTTCTTCTTCATTTTCATCTTGATCTTATTCGTCTTCTTCTTCTTCTTCTTTTTACAATCATCTCCTTCTTCCTCCTCTTTTTATTTTTTTTCTTTTTCTTCTTCAGGTTCATTTTCTTCATCATCATCATCATCTTCTTCTTCTTCTTCTTCTTATTCCTTTTCTTCTTCCTCTACTTCTTCTTCTTCTTGTTCTTCTTTTTCTTCTTCATTTTCTTCTTCTTCTTCTTCTTCTTCTTCTACTCTTCCTTCTTCTTCTTCTTCTTCTTCTTATATTTCTTCTTCGTCTTCTTCTTCTTCATCTTATTAATATTATTCTTCTTCCTCTTCTTCTTCTTCTTCTTCT
Source organism: Vanilla planifolia (assembly GCA_023846275.1). Taxonomy (NCBI): domain Eukaryota; kingdom Viridiplantae; phylum Streptophyta; class Magnoliopsida; order Asparagales; family Orchidaceae; genus Vanilla; species Vanilla planifolia. The sequence continues at coordinate 25,558 of JAIUJO010000706.1, read as the reverse complement.
TCAAGTTCTTTGTCTTCTTCTTCTTTTTCATCTTCATCTTTTTTGTCTTCTTCTTCTTCTTCTTTGTCCACTTCTTTCTCTTGATCTTCTTCTTCCTCCACCTCTTCAACATCATCATCATCTTCTTTTATTCTTCTTCTTCTTCTTCTTCTTAATTTCATTATTCTTCCTCTTCTTCTTCTTCTTCTTCCCTTTCTTCTTTTTCTTCTTTCCCTTCTTCTTCTTCTTTTCCCTCTTCTTACTCATCTACATCTAATTCTCCTTCAACCTCTTCTTCTTCCTCATCATGATCTTCATCTTCTTCTTCTTCATCTTCATCAGTTCCTTCTTCTTCCCCTTCTTTGTCTTCTTCATCTTCATCCCTTTCACTTTTTCTTCAGCTTCTTCTTCCTTTTCTTCTTCTTCTTCTTCTTCTTCTTTCTCTTCTTCTTCTTTCACTTCTACTTTTTCCTCTTCTTTTACTTTATCTTTGTCTTCATCATCTTTGCCTTCTTCTTCTTCTTCATCATCATCTTTTACTTCTTCTTGTTCTTCATCTTCTTCTTAATCTTTTTCTTC
>JAIUJO010000706.1:7500-12500 GCA_023846275.1 Vanilla planifolia | reverse complement strand
CACTTCTTCTTCTTTGTCTTGTTCTTCTTCTACCTCTTCTTCGTCTTCTTCTACATTGCCATCTTCTGCTTTATCTTCTTCTTCTTCGTTTTCTTTCTCTTCTCCTCCTTCTAATTCTTCCTCTTCTTCTTCTTCTTCTGCTTCTTCTTCTTCTTCTTATTCTTCTTCTTCTTCTTCTTCTCCTTCTTCTTCTTCTTCATCTTTTTCATCTTTTTCTTCTTCTCCTTCCCTTTCTTCTTTGTGTTGTTCTTCTTCGTCTTCTACTTCTTCATCTTCTACTATTTCTTCTTCTTCTTGGTCTTCTTCTTCCTCTTTGTCTTCTTCTTCTTCTTCTTCTACTACTTTTACTTCTCCTACTTCTCTTCCATCTTCTCTTCCTTCCTCTTCATTATCTTCTTGTTCTTCTTCCTCTTTTTCTTCTCCTCCTTTTCCTTCTTCTTTTCTTCTTCTTCTTCTTCTTCTTCTTCTTCTCCTTCTTCTACTCCATCCTTTTCTTCTTCTTCATGTTCTTCTCCTCATCCTTCTTTTGCTTCTTCCACTTCTTCTTCTTTGCCATCATCATCATCATCTTCCTCTTCTTATCCACCTCCTCCTTTATTTCTTGTTCCTCTTATTCTTTGTCTTCTTCTTCTTCTTCACCTTCTACTTCTTCTTCTTATTCTCCTTCTCCTTCTCTCCCTTCTCCTTCTTCTTCTTCTTCTTCTCCTTCCTCTTCTTCTTCTTCTTCTTCTACTTCTTCTTTGCCTTCTCCTTCTTCTACTAAGTCTTCTTCTTTCTTTCCTTCTTCTTCTCCTTCTTCTTCTTCTTTTTCTTCTTCTTGCTCATCTTCTTCTTCATCATCATCATCTTCTTCTTCTACTTCTTCTGCTTCTTCTTCGTCGTCTTCTTCTTCTTCTTCTTCTTCTTCTTCTTCTCCTTCTTCTTTGTCTTCTTCTTCTTCTTGTTCTTCTTCTTCGCCTCCTTCTTTGTCGTCTTCTTCTTCTTCATCCCATTCTTCTTTTTCGTCTTTTCTTCTGTCTCTCTTCTTCTTCTTCTTTGTCTTCTTCATCATCTTTGTCTTCTTCTACTTTTTGTTCTTCTTCATCATCATCTTCTTCCATTTTTTATTCTTCTACTTGTTCTTCTTCTTCTTCCTCTTCTTCCCCTTATTCTTCTCATTCTTGTCTTCTCCTCCCCTCCTCCTCAACCTTCATGTTCTTCTTCTTATTCTTCTCCTTCATCATCTTCTTCTCCTTCTTCTTCTTTTTCCTTACTTCTTCTTCTTCTTCATTATAATCTTCTTCTTTTTTATCATCTTCTCCTTCTTCTACTTTTCTTCTCCTTCTTCATATTCTTCTTCTCGTTCTTCTTCTTCTTCTTCTTCTTCTTCTTCTTCTTCTTGTTCCTCTTCTTCTCCATCTTCTTCTTCTTCTCCTTCTTCTTCTCCTTCTTCTTCTTCTTCTTCTTCTTCTTCTTCTCCTTCTTCTTTTTCTTCATACTCTACTTCTCCTTATCCGTATTGTTCTTTTTCTTCATCATGTTTTCTTCTTCTTTTTATTCTTCTTCTTCATCTTCCTCTTCTCCTTCTCTTTCTGCTTCTCCTTCATCATTATCTTCTTCTTCTTCTTCATTTATTTCTTTGTCTTCCTCTTCTTCTTCTACTTCTTCTTCTTCTTTTTCTTCCTCTACTTCTTCTTCTTCATAACCTTAATATTTTTCTTCATCTTCTTCTTCTTTGTCTTCATCTTCTTCTTCTTTGTCTTCATCTTTTTCTTCTAAATCTTCTTCCTCTACATCTTCTTCTTCTTCTTCTTCTTCTCCATCTTCGTCTTCTTCTTCACCTTCTTCTTCAACTTCTTCTTCTTCTTCATCTCCATCTTCTTCTTTATCACCTTCTTTTTCTTTGCCTTCTTCTTCTTTATTTTTCTCTTCTTCTTCTTCTTCATCTTCCTGACTTTTTCTTCTTCTTCTTGTTCTTCTTCTTCTACTTCTTCTCATGTTCTTCTTCTTTTTCTTCCTCTTCTCTTTCTACTTCTATTTCTTCTTCTTTGTCCTTTTTCTTTTCTTCTTCTTCTTCTTCTTCTTCTTCTTCTACTTCTTCTTCTTCCCTTTCATTTTCTTCGTCTTCTTCTTCTTCTTTTTCTCATTCTCCATCTTCTTCTACTTCTTCTTCTTCTTCTTCATTTTCTTCTTAATCCACTTATTCTTCTTCATCTTCTTCTTTCTCTTCTTCATCTTCTTATTCATTTTATTCCTCTTCTTCTTCTTTTACTTAATCTCTTCATCTTCATCATCATCATCTTCTTCTTCTACTTCTCTTTCTTCATCTATTCTTTGCCTTCCTCTTCTTCTTCCTTTTTTTGTCTTCTTCTTCTTCTTCTTCAACTGCTACTTCTTCATCATCATCATCTTCTTCTTCTTCTTCTACTTCTTCTTCATCTTCTTCTTCGTCTTCCTCTTCTTCATCTTCTTCTTCTTTTCCTTGTTCATAGTTTTCTTTCCCTTCGCCTTCTACTTCTTATATTCTTCTTCCTCCTCTTCTTCTTCTTTTTCTTCTTTTTCATCCTCTTCTAATTCTTCTCTTTCCTCTTCTTCTTCTTCTTCTTCTTCCTCTTCACCTTCTTCTTATTCGTCTTCTTCTTCTTTTTTCTTCTTCTTAAACATCTTCATCTTCTCCTTCTTCTCTTTCTTCTTCTTCTTCATCTTCTACTTCTTCTTTTTCTTCTTCTTCTTCTTGATCTTCTTCTTCTTATTTTTCTTCTTATTCCTCTTCTTCCTTTTCTTCTACTTCTTCTTTTCTTCGCCATCATCAACTTCTTCTTCTTCTTCTTCATCATCTTCTTCTTCTTCTTCTTGTTCTTCTTCTTCTTCCTCCTCTTCTTCTTCTTCTTTGTCATCTTTTCTTCGTGTACTTCTTCCCCTTCCTTTTCTTCTTCTTCTACTTTTTGCTCTTCTTGGTCTTCTTCTTCTTCTTCTTCTTATTCTTCTTCATCATCATCATTGTAATCCTTTTCTTCTTTCTCATCTTCTTCTTCCTCTTTTTCTTCTTCGTTTACTTCTTTTGATTCTTCATCTTCTTCTTGTTCTTCTTCTTCATCTTCTTCTTCTTGTCCTTCTTCTTTTTCTCCTTCTTCTTCTTCTTGTTCTTCTTCTTTTTCTCCTTCTTCTTCTTCTCTGTCTTCTTCTTCTTCTTCTTCTTCAATTTCTTCTTCTTCCTCTTCATGATATTTTTCTTCTTCCTTTTCTTCTTGTTCATCTCTTCTTCTTCTTCTTCTTCTTCTTCTTCTTCAAATTAATATTTTTCTTCGTCTTTTCTCCCTCGTCTTCATCTTCTTCTTCTAAATCTTTTTCCTCTACGAATTCTTCTTCTTCTTCTCCATCTTCCAGTTCATCTTCATCTTCTTCTTCGACTTCTTCTTCTTCATCTCCATCTTTCTTTTTTATCGCCTTCTTCTTCTTCATCTTCTTCATCTTGGTTTTTCTCTTCTTCTTTTTCCTCTTCTTATTCTTCTCCTTCTTATTCTTCTTCATCATCTTCTTTTCTTCTTCCTCTTCCTCTTCTTCCCCTTCTTTGCTGCCTTCTTTTCTTTTTCTTCTTCTTCATCTTCTTCCTTTTCTTGTTCTTCCACTTCTTGGTCTTGTTGTTCTTCTTCTTCTCTTTTTCTTTTTCTTCATTTTCTTCTTCTTCGATTTCCTCTTCTTCTTATTATTCTTCTTCTTCTCCTTCTTCTTTTTCCTCCTCATCAACCTATTCTTCTTCTCCTTTTTTTATTCCACATATTTTTCTTCATCATCTTCTTCAATTTCTTGTTGTTCATCTTCTTCTTCTTCGTCTCATTCTTCTTCTTCTTCTCCTCCTGCTCCTCCTCCCTCGTCTTCTGTATCTTCCTCCTGTTCCTCTTCATCTTCCACTTCTTATTCTTCTTCTTCTCCTTCTTCTTCTTGTTCTTGTTCTTGTTCTTCTACTTCTTCTTCTTCTCTTTCTTCCTCTAATTCACCTTCTTTGTCTTCTTCATCTTCTTGTTCTTTCATCCTCTTCAACTTCTTCTTGATCCTCTTCTTAGTCTTCCCCTTCTTTGTTTTCTTCTTCCTCCTCTTCTTCTTGGTCACTTCTGTTTCTTCGCCTTCTTCTTTTTCAACTTCTTCTTCCTCACCTTCTTCTTCTTCCACTTCTTCTTCTTTTTCTTCAACATCTTATTCCTCTTCTTCGTCGTTTTCTTCTTCTTCTTCTTCTTCTTCTTCTTCTTCTTCGTCTTCTTCATCTTCTTCTCCTTCTTCCTCTTCTTCTTCTTCTTCTTCTTCTTCTTCTTCATCATCTTCTTCTTTCACTTCTTCTTCTTCTTCTTCTTCTACTTCTTCTATTTTTTCTTCTTCTTTTTCTTCTACTACTACTTCATCTTCTTCTTCTTCTTCTTCTTTTTCTTCTTATTCTTCTTCTTCTTCTTCTTCTCCTTCTTTGTCCACCTTTTATTACTCTTCATCTTCTTCTTCTTCTTTCACTTCTTCTTCTTCTTCTTCTTCCTCTTCTTCTCCTTCTTTTTCTTTTCCTTATTATTATTAATTTTATTATTATTATTATTATTATTATTCTTGTTCTATTTCTTCTTTTGCTTCTTATTCTTTTTCTTCTACAACAACTTCTTCTTCTTCTCCTTATTTTTCTTCTCCTCTTTCTTCTTCTCCTTCTTTTTCTTTTTCTTCTTCTTCTTCATCTTCTTCTTCTTCTTCTTCTTTTGCTTCTCCTTCCTCTTCTTCTTGTACTTGTTCTTGTTCTTGTTCTTCTTCTTCTTCTTCTTCTTTTCTTCTAATTCTTTTTCATCATCATCATCTTCTTCTTCTTCTTCTTCTTCTTTTTCTTTTTCTTCGTCATCTACTTCTTTTTCTTCTTCTTCTTCTTCTTCTTCTTCTTCTTCTTCTTCTTGTTTTTCTTCTTCTTCTTCTTCTTCTTCTTCTTCTTTTTGTTCTTGTTCTTCTCCTTCTTCTTCTTCCTCTTCTTCTTCCTCTTATACTTCTTATTTTTT
>JAIUJO010000706.1:0-5000 GCA_023846275.1 Vanilla planifolia | reverse complement strand
TTCTTCATATTCTTCTTAATCCACTTATTCTTCTTCATCTTCTTATTCATTTTATTCCTCTTCTTCTTCTTTTTCTTAGTCTCTTCATCTTCCTCATCATCATCTTCTTCTTCTACTTCTCTTTCTTCATCTGTTCTTTGCCTTCTTCTTCTTCTTCCTTTTTTTTGTCTTCTTCTCCTTCTTCTACTGCTACTTCTTCATCATCATCATCTTCTTCTTCTTCTTCTACTTCTTCTTCATCTTCTTCTTCGTATTCCTCTTCTTCATCTTCTTCTTCTTTTCCTTGTTCATAGTTTTCTTTCCCTTCGCCTTTTACTTCTTATATTCTTCTTCCTCCTCTTCTTCTTCTTTTTCTTCTTTTTCATCATCTTCTTATTCTTCTTTTTTCTCTTCTTCTTCTTCTTCTTCTTCCTCTTCACCTTCTTATTCGTCTTCTTCTTCTTTTTTCTTCTTCTTAAACATCTTCTTCTTCTCCTTCTTCTCTTTCTTCTTCTTTTTCATCTTCTACTTCTTTTTCTTCTTCTTCTTCTTGATCTTCTTCTTCTTATTTTTCTTCTTATTCGTCTTCTTCCGTTTCTTCTACTTCTTCTTTTCTTCGCCATCATCAACTTCTTCTTCTTCTTCATCTTCTTCTTCTTCTTCTTGTTCTTCTTCTTCTTCCTCTTCTTATTCTTCTGTCTTCTTTTTCTTCGTGTACTTCTTCCCATTCTTTTTCTTCTTCTTCTACTTTTTGCTCTTCTTGGTCTTCTTCTTCTTCTTCTTCTTCTTCTTCTTTCTTCTTATTCTTCTTCTTCATCATCATCATCGTAATCTTTTTCTTCTTTCTCATCTTCTTCTTCCACTTTTTCTTCTTCGTTTACTTCTTTTGCTTCTTCGTCTTCTTCTTGTTCTTCTTCTTCATCTTCTTCTTCTTCTTGTTCTTCTTCTTCTTTTTCTCCTTCTTCTTGTTGTTCTTCTTCTTCTTTTTCTCCCTCTTCTTCTTCTCTGTCTTCTTCTTCTTCTTCTTCTTCTTCATTTTCTTCTTCATTTTCTTCTTCTTCCTCTTCATGATATTTTTCTTCTTCCTTTTCTTCTTGTTCATCTCTTCTTCTTCTTCTTCTTCTTCTTCAACTTAATATTTTTCGTCTTTTCTCCTTCGTCTTCATCTTCTTCTTCTAAATCTTCTTCCTCTATGAATTCTTCTTCTTCTTCTCCATCTTCCTGTTCATCTTCATCTTCTTCTTCGACTTCTTCTTCTTCATCTCCATCTTTCTTTTTTATCGCCTTCTTCTTCTTCATCTTCTTCATCTTGGTTTTTCTCTTCTTCTTTTTCTTCTTCTTATTCTTCTCCTTCTTCTAATTCTTCTTCATCATCTTCTTCTTCTTCTTCTTCTTCTTCTTCTTCCCCTTCTTTGTTGCCTTCTTTTCTTTTTCTTCTTCTTCATCTTCTTCCTTTTCTTGTTCTTCCACTTCTTGGTCTTCTTCTTCTTCTTCTTCTCTTTTTCTTTTTCTTCATTTTCTTCTTCTTCGATTTCCTCTTCTTCTTATTCTTCTTCTTCTTCTCCTTCTTCTTTTTCCTCCTCATCATCCTATTCTTCTTCTCCTTTTTTTATTCCACTTATTTTTCTTCATCATCTTCTTCAATTTCTTCTTGTTCATCTTCTTCTTCTTCTTCTTCTTCTTCTTCTCATTCTTCTTCTTCTTCTTCTCCTTCTGCTCCTCCTCCCTTGTCTTCTGCATCTTCCTCTTGTTCCTCTTCATCTTCCACTTCTTATTCTTCTTCTTCTCCTTCTTCTTCTTGTTCTTGTTCTTCTTCTTCTTCTCTTTCTTCCTCTAATTCACCTTCTTTGTCTTCTTCATCTTCTTGTTCTTTCATCCTCTTCTTAGTCTTCTCCTTCTTCTTCCCTTTCTTTGTTTTCTTCTTCCTCCTCTTCTTCGTCCTCTTCTTCTTGGTCACTTCTGTTTCTTCGCCTTCTTCTTTTTCAACTTCTTCTTCCTCGTCTTCTTCTTTTCCACTTCTTATTCCTCTTCTTCGTCTTTTTCTTCTTCTTCTTCTTCTTCACGATTGTTTTCTTCTTCTTCTTCTTCTTCTTCTTCTTCTTCTTCGTCTTCTTCATCTTCTTCTCCTTCTTCCTCTTCTTCTTCTTCTTCTTCTTCTTCATCTTCTTCTTTCAATTCTTCTTCTTCTTCTTCTACTTCTACTTTTTCTTCTTCTTCTTCTTCTACTACTACTTCATCTTCTTCTTCTTCTTCTTCTTTTTATTCTTCCTCTTCTTCTTCTTCTCCTTCTTTGTCCACCTTTTATGAGTCTTCATCTTCTTCTTCTTCTTCTTCTTCCTCTTCTTCTCCTTCTTTTTCTTTTCCTTATTATTTTTATTATTATTATTATTATTATTATTATTATTATTATTATTATTATTCTTGTTCTATTTCTTCTTCTGCTTCTTATTCTTTTTCTTCTACAACAACTTCTTCTTCTCCTTATTTTTCTTCTCCTCATTCTTCTTCTCCTTCTTTTTCTTTTTCTTCTTTTTCTTCGTCTTCTTCTTCTTCTTCTTCTTTTGCTTCTCCTTCCTCTTCTTCTTGTTCTTGTTCTTGTTCTTGTTCTTCTTGTTCTTCTTCTTCTTCTTCTTTTCTTCTAATTTTTTTCATCATCATCATCATCTTCTTCTTCTTCTTCTTGTTCTTCTTCTTCTTCTTCTTTTTCTTCGTCATCTACTTCTTTTTCTTCTTCTTCTTCTTCTTCTTCTTCTGGTTTTTCTAATTCTTCTTCTTGTTCTTCTTCTTCTTCTTCTTCTTCTTCTTTTTGTTCTTGTTCTTCTCCTTCTTCTTCTTCCTCTTCTTCTTCCACTTCTACTTCTTATTTTTTTTCTTCTTCTTCCTCTTCTTCTTCTTCTTGATCATCATCATCATCTTTTTCTTCTCCTTGATTTTCTTGTTCTTCTTTTTCTTCTTTTTGTTCTCCAACTTCTTATTCTTCTTCTTCTTTCTTCTTCATCTTCTTCTTCTTCTTTTTCATCTTCATCTTCTTCTTCTTCTTTCTCTTCTTCTTCTTTTTCTTCTTCTTGTTCTTCCTCTTCTTCTTCTTCTTGATCATCATCATCACCTTCTTCTTCACCATCATTTTCTTCTTCTCCTTCTGCTTCTTTTCTTCTCCTTCTTCTTCTTATTCTTCTTCTTCTTCTTCTTCTTCATCTTCTTTTTCATCTCCATCTTTTTCTACTTCCTCTTCTTCTTTTTCGTCTTCTTCTTCTTCTTCTCCTTCTTTTCTTTCTTCTTCTTCTTCTTCTTCTTCTTCTTTTGAACTTCTTTGTCCTCCTCTTCTTTTTCTTCTTCTTCTTCTTCTTCTCTTCTTCCCCTTCTTCTTCTTCTCCTTCGTAATCTTCTTCTTCTTCTTCATTTCCTTCTTCGTCTTCTTCTTCTTCTTCATCTCTTCTTCTTATGCTTTGTCTTGTTCTTCTTCTTCATGATCATTTGCTTCTTATCTTCTTCTTTTACTTCTTCAACATCATAATCAACATCTTCTTTTTCTTCTTGTTCTTCTACTTCTACTTCTTCTTTTTCTTTTGCTTCTACTTCTCATTCTTCTTCTTCTCCTCCTCCTCCTCAGCCATTTTCTTCTTATTCACTTTCTTCTTCTTTTTCTTCTTCTTCTTTTTCTTCTTCTTCTACTTCTTCTTCTACTTTTTCTTTTCTCTTCTTCTTCTTCTTTTTCTCCTTGTTGTTCTTCTTCTTCTTCTTCTTCTTCCACTTTTTCTTTTTCTTAATCATCATCATCATCTTATTCTTCTCCTTTATTTTCTTCTTCTTCTTCTTCTTCTTCCTCTTCCTCTTTTTCTTCTTCTTCTTCTTCCTCTTCTTCATCCCCTTCTTCTTCTTCTTGATCATCATCATCATCATCTTTTTCTTCTCCTTCATTTTCTTCTCCTTGTACTTCTTCTTCTTCTTCTTCTTCTTCTTCTCCTTCTTCTTATTCTTCTTCTTCTTCTTCTTCTTCTCCTTTCTTTTCTTCCTCTTCTTCTTCTTCGTTTTCTTTTTCTTCGTTTTCTCCTTTTTTCCTTCTTCTTCATGTTCTTTTCCTTCTTCTCAACTTCTTTGTCGTCCTCTTCTTCTTCTTCTTCTCTTCTTCTTCTTCTTTGTTTCCTTCTTCGTCTTCTACTTCTTCTACTTCTTACTATTCTTCTTTTTCATCTTCTTATTCTTCCTCTCTTCTTCTTGTTTGTCTTCTTCTTCTTCTTCATAATCTTCTGCTTCTTCATCTTCTTCTTCTAGTTCCTCAACATCATCATTGACATCTTCTTCTCCTTCTTGTTCTTATTCTTCTTCTCCTTCTCCTCCTTCTTCTCATTCTTCTTCTCCTCCTACTCAGCCATTTTCTTCTTCTTTTTCTTCTTCTTCTTCTTCTTCTACTACTTTTTCTTTTTCTTCTTCTTCTTCTTCTTCCTCTTCATCTTTTTCCTCATCTTCTTCAACTTCTTCTTCTCCTTCTCCTTGTTTTTCTTCCTCTTCTTGTTCTTCTTCTTCTTCTTCTTCTTCTTCTTCTTCTTCTTTGTCTTCTTCTTCTTCTTCTTCTTCTTCTTCTTCTTCTTCTTTTCCCTCCTCTTTTGCCTCTTCTTCTTCCTCTTCCACTTTTAAATATTATTATTATTTTTGTTATTATTATTATTATTATTATTATTATTATTTACCTTCTTCTTCTTCTTCTCCTGCTTCTTCTTATTCTTTTTATTCTTCTTCTTCTTCTTCTTCTCCTTCTTCATCCTCTTTTTCTTCTTCTTCTTCTTCTTTCTCATCTTCATCTTCGTTGTCTACTTCTTCTTCTTCTTTTCTTATTCTACTACCTCTTCTTCTTCTTCTTCGTCATCTTTTTCTTCTTTGTCTCCTTCCTCTACCTCTTCTTCTTCTTCTTCATCATCTTTTTCTTATCTTTCTTCTATTTCTTCTTCACCTTCTTCATCTTCTTCGCCTTCTTCTTCTTTTTCTTCTGTCTCTTTTTCTTCTTCTTCTTTATCTTCATCATG
>JAIUJO010001060.1:17500-20000 GCA_023846275.1 Vanilla planifolia | reverse complement strand
AGAAGAAGATAAGGAAGAAGAAAAACAAGAAGAGGAAGAAGAAGAAAAAGAAGAGGAAGAAGAAGACAACAAAGAAGAAGGATAAGAACAAGAAGAAGTAGTAGCAGTAGAAGAAGAAGAAGAAGACGAAAAAAGACAGGAAGAAGAAGAAGAAGAAGAAGAAGATGATAAGGAAGATGAAAAAGGAGGAGGAGAAGAAGAAATAAAAGAGGAATAAGAAGGTGAAGAAGAAGAAAAACAAGCAGAAGAGGAAGAAGAAGGTAAAGAAGAAGTGGAAGAAGAAGAAGAACAATAACAAGAAGAAGAAAAAAGAAGATATAGTAGAGGAAGAAGCAGATGATGAAGAAGAAGTAGTAGTAGTAGTAGTAGAAGAAGTAGAAGAAGAAGGGGAAGAAGAGAAAGAATAAGAAGTGAAAGAAAAGAAAGAAGAGGAAGAATAAGAAGAAGAAGAACAAGAAGAAAAATAAGAAGAAGTAGAAGAAGAAGAAGAAGAGGAAGAAGAGGAGGAAGAAGAAGAAGAGCTGAAAGAAAAGAAAGAGTGGAAGAAGTAGAAGAAGTACAAGAAGAAGAAGAAGAAGAAGAAGAATTTAAAGATGAAGTTTAATATGAAGAAGACGAAGAAGAGGAAAAGGAGGAAGAAGAAAAAGAAGTAGAAGACGAAGATATAGAATAAGAAGAAGTAAAAGAAGAAGAAGAAGAAGAAGAAGAAGAAGAAGAAAGTGAAGAAGAAGGAGAAGAAGTAGTAGTAGTAGAAGATGAAGGTGAAGAAGACGATAAAGAAGATAAAGGAGAAGATGAAGAAGAAGAAGAAGAAGAAGAAGAAGAAAAAGAAGAAGAAGAAGAAGAAGAAGAGAAGAAGAAGAAGGAGATGGAGGAGGAGAAGAAGAAGAAGATGAAAAAGAAGAAGTAAGAGAAGAAAAAGAAGAAAATTTGGAAGAAGTGAAAGAAGTAGAAGAAGAAGAGGAAGAAGAAGTTAAAGAAGAAAAAGAAGAAGAAGAAGACGAGGAAGAAGAGGAAGATGAAGATGATGAAGAAGAAGAAGAAGAAGAAGAAGAATTAGAAGAAGAAGAAGAAGAAGAAGAAGAAGAAGAATAAGAATAAGAAGAAGAAGAGGAAGAAATAGAAGAAGAAGAAGATGAAGAAGAAGAAGAAGAAAAAGAAGAAGAAGAAGTAGAAGTTTGAGAAGAAGAAGAATAAGAATAAGATAAAAATGATGAAAAAGAAGAAAAAAAAGAAGAGCATGAAGAAGAAGAAGAAATAATAGTAGTAGTAGTAGAAGAAGAACAAGATGAAGAAGAAGAAGAAGAAGAAGAAGAAGAATAAGAAGAAGAGGAAGAAGAGGAAGAAGAGGAAGGAGAAAAAGAAGAGAAAGAAGTAGAAAAAGATATGGAAGAAGAAGAAGAAGAAGAAGAAGAAGAAAAACCATAAAAAGAGCACGAAGAAGTTAAAGAAGAAGAAGAAGAAGAAGAAGAAGAAGAAAAAGAAGAGGGGGAAGAAAAGATGATGAGGAGGTAGAGGATTAAGAGGAAGAAGAAGAAGTAGAAGAAGAAGAAGACGAAGAAGAAGTCGAGGAAGAAGAAGAGGAAGAACAACATGATGAAGGGGAAGAAGAGGAAGAAGGGGAAGAAGACAAAGTAGAAGAAGAAGTTAAAGAAGAAGATGAAGAAGAAGAGGAAGAAGTAGAAGAAGTTGAAGAAGAAGAAAAAGAAGAAGAAGAAGAGGAAGAAGAAGAAAAAGAAAAAGAAGGAGAACAAGAAGAACAAGAATTAGTAGAAGAAGAAGAAGATAAGGAAGAAGAAAAATAAGAAGAAGAAGAAGAAGAAGAAGAAGTAGAAGAAGAAGAAGATGAAGAAGAAGCTATAGAAGGAGAAGAGGAAGAAGAAGAAGAAGTTGAAAAAGAAGAAGAAGAAGAAAAAGAAGAAGAAGAAGAAAGGGACGAGGAAGAAGAAGAACAAGAAGAAGTAGAAGAAGAAGTAGAAGAAGAAGAAGAAGATGAAGAAGAAGAATAAGAAGATAAAGAAGAAAAAGAAGAACAAGAAGAAGAAGAGGAAGAACAGGAAGAAGAAGAAGACGAAGAAGAAGAAGAAGAAAAAGAAGAAGTGGAAGAGGAAGACGAAGAAGAAGAAGAAGAAGAGGAAGAAGAAGAAGAACAAGAAGAAGAAGTTGAAGAAATGGAAGAAGAAGAAGAAGAGGAAGAATTGCAAGATGGAGAAGAAGAAGAGGAAGAAGAAGAAAAAGAAAAATAAAAGCAAGAGGAAGAAGATGAAGAGGAGGAAGAGGAAGATGATGAAGATGAAAAAGATGAAGAAGAAGACGATAAGGAAGAAGAAGAAGAAGAAGTAGAAGAACAAGAAAAAGAAGAAGAAGAAAAAGTAGATGACAAAGAAGGAGAATTAGAAGAAGAAGAAGAAGTTAAAGATGAAGTTGAAGAAGAAGAAGAACAAGAATAGGAAAAGGAGGAGGATGAACAAAAAGAAGAAGAAGAACAACAACAAGAAGA
>JAIUJO010001060.1:10000-12500 GCA_023846275.1 Vanilla planifolia | reverse complement strand
AAAAGAAGAGGAAGAAGAAGACAAAGAAGAAGAAGAATTGGAAGACACAGAAGCAGAAGATGAAGAAGAAGAAGAACAACAACAATAGGAGGAAGGAGAAGAAGAAGAAGAAGACGAAAAAGGAAAGGAAGAAGAAGAAGAGGAAGAAGATGAAGAAGAAGAAGAAGAAGATGATAAGGAAGAAGAAAAAGGAGGAGAAAAAGAAGAAATAGAAGAGGAAGAGGAACAAGAAGAAGAAGAGAAGAAAAAAAAAGCAGAAGAAGAAGATAGAGTTAAAGAAGAAGAAGAAGAAGAAAAAGAAGTATTAATATAAGAAGAAGAAGAAGATGCGGAAGAAGAGAAGGAAGAAGAGGAAGTGAAAGAAAACAAAGAATAGGAAGAAGTGGAAGAAGAAGAAGAAGAAGAAGTTGAAGTAAAAGAAGTAGTAGTAGTAGAAGAAAAAGAAGTAAAGGAAGAAGAAAAAGAAGAAGTCAAAGAAAGGAAAGAAGAGGAAGAAGAAGAAGCAGAAGAAGAATAAGAAGAAGAAAAAGAAGAACAAGAAGAAGAAAAAGAAGAAAAAGAAGAAGAAGATGATGAAGAAGAAGAAGAAGAATTGGAATAAAAAGAAGAAGAAGGAGAAGAAGAAGAAGAAGTTAAAGATAAAGTGTAAGAAGAAGAGGAAAAGGAGGAGGAGGAAGAAGAAGAAGAGGACGAAGAAGAAGAAGAAGAAGAAGAATAGGAATAAGAAGACGTAGATATAGACGAAGAAGTAGATGAAGAAGAAGAAGCTAAAGAAGAAGAAAAAGCAGGAGAAGATGAAGAAGAAGAAAAAGAAGAAGAAAGTGAAAAAGTGGGATAAGAAGAAGTAGTAGTAGTAGAAGAAGAAGAAGAAGAAAATACAGAACACAAAGAAGTACAAGAAGAAGAAGAAGAAGAAGCAGAAGAAGAAGTAGTAGAAGAAGTAGAAGAAGAAGAAGAGAAAGAAGAAGAAGAATTGGAAGAAGAGGAAGAGGAAGAAGAAGAAGAGGGAGATGGAGGAGGACAAGAAGAAGGAGATGGAGAAGAAGAAGAAGAAGAAGAAGAAGAAGAAAAAGAAGAAGATGAAGAATTGGAAGAAGGGGATGAAGTAGAAGAAGAAGAGGAAGAAAAAGAAAAAGAAAAAGAAGAGGAAGAAGAAAAAGAAGTCAAAGAAGAAGAAGAAGAAGAAGAAGAATAAGAGGAAGAGGAAGAAGAAGAAGAAGTAAAAGAAGAAGAAGAAGAAGAAGAAGAAGATGAAGAAAAAGAACCAGATGAAGAAGAAGAAGATCAAGAAGAAGAAGAAGAAAAAGAAGAAGAAGAGGAAGAAGAAGAACGAGAAATGAAGAATAAGAAGAAGATGAAGATGATGAAAAGAAGACAAAAAATAAGAGGATAAAGAATAAGAAGAAGAAGAAGAAGAAGTAGTATCAATAGTAATAGTAGTAGAAGAAGATGAAGAAGAACAAGAACAAGAAGAAGAGATAGATGAGGAAGAAGAAGAAGAAGAGGATGAAGTAGAAAAAGATGAAGAAGATTAAGAAAAAGAAGAAGAAAAAAACGTATAAGAAGAGGACAAAGAAGGATTTGAAGAAGAAGGAGAAGAAGAAGAAAACGATGAAGAAGTGAAAGACAAGAAGATGTAGAGGAAGAAGAGGAAGAAGAAGAAGAAGTAGAAGGAGAAGAAGTTAGAGAAGATGATGAAGAAGAAGAAGAAGAAGAAGAAGTTAGAGAAGATGATGAAGATGAAGAGGAGGAAGAAGAAGAAGAAAGAAAAGAAGAAGAAGAGGAAGAAGAAGAAAAAGAAGGAGAAGAAGAAGAACGAGAAGTAACAGAAGAAGAAGAAGATAAGGAAGAAGAAAAATAAGAGGTGGAAGAAGAAGAAGAAGAAGAAGTAGTAGAAAAAGAAGAAGATGAAGAAGAAGCTAAAGAGGGAGAAGAGGAAGAAGAAGAAGAAGAAGCAAATAAAGAAGAAGAAGAAGAGGAAAGGGAAGAAGAAGAAGTGGAACAAGAAGAAGAAGAGGGAGAAGAAATAAGAGAATAAGAAGAAGATGATGAAGAAGAAGAAGTAGATGGTGAAGAAGTTGATGAAGAAGAAGAAGAAGAAGAAGAAGTTTTAAAGTAGTAGTAGAAGAAGAAGATGAAGAAGAGGAAGATTAAGAAGGGAATAATGAAGAAGAAGAAGAAGAAGTGGAAGTAGTAGTTGTAGTAATAGTAGAAGAAGAAGAACAACAAAAACAACAACAACAACAAGAAGAAAAAGATGAAGATGTTGAAGAAGAAGAAGAAGAAAAAGAAGAAGAAGAAGATGACAAAGAAGAGCGGGAAGAAGCAGAAGGAGAGGAAGAAGTAGAAGAAGAGGAAGAAGAAGGAGACGAAGAAGATGAAGAAGAAGAAGAAGAGGAAGAAGAAAAAGAAGAGGAAGAAGAAGAGGATGATGAAGTAGAGAAGAAGAACAAGAAGAATAGAAAGAAGAACAGGAAGAAGAAGGAGAAGAAGAGGAAAG
>JAIUJO010001060.1:2500-7500 GCA_023846275.1 Vanilla planifolia | reverse complement strand
TAATAAAATAAATAATAATAATAATAAAAATGAAAGAAAAAAAG
Source organism: Vanilla planifolia (assembly GCA_023846275.1). Taxonomy (NCBI): domain Eukaryota; kingdom Viridiplantae; phylum Streptophyta; class Magnoliopsida; order Asparagales; family Orchidaceae; genus Vanilla; species Vanilla planifolia. The sequence continues at coordinate 7,456 of JAIUJO010001060.1, read as the reverse complement.
AGCAAAATAGACAATTATCCCCTTGATTATTAATAAATTTCCTTACATATCAGACAGGCTATTTAAGCAAAAAGTTCGAAAGTAATTAACAATTCCACAAGCTTGGCGGCTTCTAAAATCTTCGCTTTAAAAAAAAGGCACCGCGTAAATTCATATGTAATAAAGGACATTATCGCAAAATAAGTGGCTACCAGCCTAGCAATAGATCAAGATAACATACAATTAAAAAAGGTCATTCGCAAATAGATTGAGATGCTTTATTCGGTACTTGCCTTGCTATCCCTATTGCCCATTCCTCGAGCCCACGACAGCGATGGAGAATGATAAGTCGCGCTGCTCTCCCACCTTCCACAGGAATTTTATCCGGCCAACCTAAACATGAACCTTGCCAGGTTCAATTGCTGTCCTTAATTGTCTATCGAATGATGAGACACTGCGATGGTCCATTGTGCCTGCAAAGTATTCGAGTAATTGATTACAGGAAATACTTTGGACCCATGCGATACTATCCGATTGCAATCACTGCATAGGTCCCATGGCATAGGTCCCATGGACATCTTGAGAGAGGCTTCTTGCTTCGTAATTTCCCTAGCACTAGCGTTCTTTCTCATTCATTATTGATGAATAACGATGTTGTTAAATAGACAACCTTTTAGTCTTTCTTTTTTCCTATGGGTTATTGCTAGAAAAAGTAAAAACCTTAATCCCAGAATTATTGCGTCCAGGAGTTGTCAAAATCGTCCTACCTCGAAGGAAAAAAAGTTGTTGAATGGTTTGTTAGCTAGAAAGGTCAATTTTCTACAACAAAATGGAATTTCTTAGATTTATTTCTAAGCTAAGCTTTTTAAGTGTTTCTCCCTCTATCTTTCTCTCTTTTCACATTAGATAGTGATTAGTAATCGTTAAAACACCTCTAGGGTTTTGCATGTTCCGTGTTTTTTAGTTTTTGAAATGAAAAATTGTTGGAGGGACAGATCTCTTAGTTAGGACACATACACACAACAAAAATATCGATAGAATGGAGAAACATAATTTTATCTTTGAAAATAGTTTGAATTGAAGAAGAATCACATCAATGTTTAGCATTCACAAATTTGCAATTGCTCTAGGTAGTTATTTCAAACACAATCATCATTATTCTTTTTAACAGCTGATGATGTAGAAAAAATAGGAAACGCTCTTGGTACAAATGAATAAGACATAAGGTCTTACTTCCTCAATAGTTGAGCTCCTTTAATCATCGAAGAAATAAGTCTAATGAAATAAAAAAAAAGTATGGGCTTATTAAGACAATATTCTCGTCACATAAGACAATCCTGATATTAACATGAACCAATCGGAATTTCCTTTTGCAATCACCATTTTGTATTCATTCATGACACACTAAACTTGAGCCTATTGGTAAAAGATAAGCAGCCACTTTCTCTTTTTTTTGTTATTCACAAAATATTTCTTACTTGATGTGAAAAATATACAAGTTTTTTTGTTCTTATGTGTTAGTAAGATTTCATTCATACTAATTTGTTAAGCTAGAACCACATCTTTAAATCCTTTGCATAAATATCAAGGTTTGAAGTTTTGATTTTGGTTTTTAACAATATTTTTTTAATTATATTTAATATTGTCTTGGGTTTTTTAAATTAGTTGTATTAAAAAAAATTAAAACTTTAAATTGAACTATTTTTTTTGGGTTAAAATTACATTATTAGAAAATTTATATTTACATAATTTACAACTTAAAAAAATTGCTATATAAATAAAATAATATAGTGTCTTAAACATATAAGGAATTCATTAATTGATGAGAATTAAAAAAAAAACTTTTTTTATAAAGTAACAAAACTTTACTATATGAATTATACATTTTTTTAGAAGTCTTATTTGAAATAAGCTATAAAAAAATTTATAAATAATGCATAAAGAATATAATTGTTATGAATTAAACCCATCACCTATATTAGATTAAGCACAATACTTCAACTTAACACTAAATTCTCATTATTACAAGATAAAAATAAAACACTAAATTCATATGCAGACACGATGATCAATCATGTGACATTGAAATCCTTAGCACACTGGATTGCAACTTTCCTAAATAATTTATCTTATTTCTTTAAACTTCCTTTGATTTTGTAACATTTGTTTGAAAATCTAATTAACTTCTCATGAGACTGTTACAATCATTGTCATTTTTGTTGGATTGCATTCCTTCATTTTATTCATTTTTTGCTTTATTATTTTATGTAATATAAAAATAATATTATTATTTTTTTTACCCTTTTGTTGTTCTTCTTCTTGTTCTTCTTCTAATTTTCTATTTTTTGCTCTTCTTTCTCTACTTATTCTTCTTCTTCTTGATGTTCTTCTTCTTCAACTTTTTCATCTTGTTCCTATCCTTCTTCTACTCCTCATCTTCTACTTCTCCTTATTCTTCTTCTTCTTCTTCTTCTTCTTTCTTTGGTACTTATTCTTCTTCATCTTCTTCTTAATCTTATTCATATTCTTCTTCTTCTTCTTCTTCTTCATCTACTCCTTTTTTTCTACTTACTTCTTCTCCTCCTCCTCCTCCTTCTTCTTCTTCCATTACTATTTCTTCTTCCTCTTCTTCTTCTTTGTGTCCTTCTTCGTCTTCTTCTTCTTTATCTTCATCATCATCTTCTTCCTTTGCTTCTTCTAAATCTTCTTCTTCTTCATGTTCTTTGTCTTCTTCTTCTTCTTCTTCTTCTTCCTCTTCTTCTTCTTATTCTTCTTTTTCTTTGTCTTCTTCTCATTCTTCTTCTTCTTATTCTTCCTCTTCTTCTTCATCTACTTCTTCTTCTTCTTCTTCTTCTTCTTCTTCCTCATCTTCTTTTTGTTCCTCTTCTTCTTCTCTTCTTCTTCTCCTTCTTTGCCTTCTTCTTCATCTTTCTTCTTCTTGTTCTTGTTCTTATTGTTCTTCTTCTTTCATCTTAAACTTTCTTCTTTCCCATTTTTCTTCTTCTTCCTCTTCTTCATCTTAATCTTCATCTTCTTCTTCGTCTTCTTCTTTTTCTACATCTTCTACATCAACTTCTTCAACATTTTCCCTCTTTTACTTCTTCTTCTTCTTTTTCTTCTTCTTGTTCTTCTTGTTCTTCTTATTCTTCTTCTTCTTCTTGTCCTTCCTCTTCTTCTTCTTTCTACTTCTTATTCATCTCAACATTCTTTTTCTTTTCTTCTTCTTCTTGTACTATATCTTTGACTTCTTCTTCTACTACATCTTGTTTTTCTTATCATTCTCCTTCTTCTTCTTCCTCTTCTTCTTCTTCTTTCTTCTACTACTTCTTCTTCTTCTTCTTACTATTCTTGTTCTTGTTCTTCTTCTTCTACTTCTTCTTCTTCTTCTTCTGCTTCTTTTTTTCTGCTTCTCCTTCTTTCTTTCTTGTACTTCTTTTTCTTCATTCTTCTTCTTCTTCTTCTCCTTCGTCTTCTTCTTTTTCTTCTTCTTTCTTCTTTCTTCATCTACTTATTCATTTTCTTCTCCTTCTTGTTCTTCTTCTTCTTTTTCATCTTCTTTTTCTTCCACTTCTTTTTCTTCTTTCTTCGTTCCTCCTCTTCTTCTTCTTTCTTTTCTTGATTGTTTTTTTCTTCTTCTTCGTCTTCATCTTCTTCGTCTTCTAATTCTTCTTCTCTCTCTTCTTAATCTCCTTCATTTTCTTCTTCCTCATCATCATCATCATCTTCTTCTTCTTCTCTTTCTTCTTCTCTTTCTTCCTCATCATCTTCTTCCTCTTCATCTTTTCTACCTCTTCTTCTTCTACTTCTTCTTCTTCATCTTCTTCTTCTCCTTCTTTTACTTCCTTTTACTTATTCTTCTCTTTCTTCTTCATCTTCTCCTACTCTTCTTCTTCTTCACCATCTTCTTCGACTTGTTCTTCTTCTTCTTTTTCTTCCTCTTCTACTACTACTTCTTCTCTTCTTCTTGTTCTTCTTCTTCTTGTTGTTATTCTCCTTCTTCTTCTACTTTAGTATTAGCTTCTTCATCATCATCATCTTCTTCTTCTTCTTCTTCTGCTTCTTCTTCTTTCACTTCTTCTTCTTCTTCTTCTTCGACTTCCTCTTCTTCTTCTTCTTCTTCTTCTTCCTGTACTTCTTCTTCTTCCTTTACTTCTTCTTCTTTTTCTTCTTCTTCTTCTTCTTCCTTCTTCTTCTTTTCTTCTTTCTCTTCTTCTACTTCTTCTACTTCTTCTTTTCTCTCATCTTCTCCTTTTTCTTTTCCTTCTTTTTCTTCATCTTCATGTTCTTCTTCTTCATAATCTAATTCTACTTATTCAAACTTCTTCTTCTTCTTCTTCTTCTTCTTTCTCTTCGTCTTCTTTTTCTTCTACTTCTTCTACTTCCTCTTCTTCTTCTTCTTCATCTTCTCTTTTTTCTTCTCCTTCTTCTTCTTCATGTTTTTCTTCTTCTTATTCTTCATAATCTAATTCTACTTATTCAACTTCTTCATGCTCTCGTCCTTCTTCTTCTTCTTCTTCATCAGCGTCTTCTTCTTCTTCTTCTTTCCTTTACTTTTTTCTTTTCTTCTTCTTCTACTTTCTTCTTCTTAATCTTCTTTTCTTTTCTTATACTTCTTCTAGAACTTCTTTTCCTTCACCTTCTACTAATTCTTGTTCTTCTTCTCTTTCTTGTTCTTCTTCATCATCTTCTTCTTCTTCATCTTCTTCTTCTTCTTCTTCTTCTTCTTCTTATTCATCTTTTTCTTCTTCTTCTTCTTCTTCTTCTCCTTCTTCATCTTCTTCTTCTTCTCCTCCTCCTCCTTCTCCTCCTCCTTTTCCTTCTTCTTCTTCTTCTTCTTCTTCTTCTTCTTCTTCTTCTTCTTCTCCTTCTCCATCTTCTTCTTCTTTTTCTTCTTCTTTTGCTTCTTCATCCTTTTCTTCCACTTCTTCTCCTTCTTCTACTTCTACTCTTCTTCTCCTTCTTTTCCTTCTTCTTTTT
>JAIUJO010003620.1:0-12500 GCA_023846275.1 Vanilla planifolia | reverse complement strand
CTTCTCTTTCTTCTTCCCCTTTTTCATCTACTTCTTTTTCTTTTTCATCATCATCTTCTACTTCTTCGTCTTCTTCTTCTCCTTCTTCCTGTTCTTTTTCTCTACCTCCATCTTCTTCTTCTTCTTCTCCTTCAACTTCTTCTTCTTCTTCTTCTTTTTTCCTCTCCTTCTTCTTCTCCTTCTTCTCCTTTCCCTTCTTCTCCTTCTTCTCCTTCTTCTCCCTCTTCTTCTACTTCTTCCTTTTCTTCTTCTTCTTTTTCTTCTTCTTCTTCTTCTCCTTCTTCTTCTTCTTCTTCTTCTCCTTCTTCTTTGCTTCTTCTTCTTCTTCATCTTCTTCTTCTTCTCCTTCTTCTCCCACTTATCCTTCTTCTGCTTCTTCCTCTTCTTCTCCTTCCCCATCTCCTTCTACTTCCCTTGTTCTGCTCATCATCATCATTATCTTCTTCTTCTTCTTCTTCTTCTTCTTCTTCTCTTTCTTCTTCTCCTCCTTCTGCTCCTCCTTCTTCTGCTTCTTCTTCTCCTTCTTCTTCTTCTCCTTCTCATTCTTCTTCCTCTCCTTCTTCTCCTTCTTCTTCTCCTGCTTTTCTCAATCTTCTTCTTCGTCTTTTTCTTCTTTTCCTTCTTCTTCCCCTTCTTCTACTACTTCTTCTTCTTCTCTATCTCCTTTTTCATCTTCTCCTTCTTCTTCTTCTCATCATCATCATCTTCTCCTTCTTCATCTTCTTCTCCTTCTTATCCTTCTTCTTCTTCTCCTTCTTCTTCCATCTACTCATTCTTCTTCTTCTCCTTCTCCCTCTTCACGTTCTTCATCTTCTTCTTCTTCTTCTCCTGCTTCTTCTCCTGCTTCTTCTTCTCCCGCTTCTTCTCCTTCTCCTTGTTCTTCTTCTTCTCCTTCTTCTTCTTCTTTTTCTTCTTCTTCCCCTTCTTCTCCTCCTTCTTCTTCTCCTTCTTTTCTTCTTCTTCTCCTCCTTCTTCTCTTTCTTCTTCTTCCTCTTCTTCTTCTTCTTCTTCTTCTTCCTGTTCTTCTTCACCTTCTTCTTCATCTTCTTGTTATACTTCTCGACCTTCTTCTTCTCCATCTTCTTTTCCTTCTCCTTCTTCTTCTTCTTCTTCTTCTCCTCCTTTTCCTACTTCTTCTTCTTCTTCTTCTTCTTCTTCTTCTTCTTCTTCTTCTTCTCCTTCTACTTCTCCTTCTTCCTTTTCTTCTTCTTCTTCTTCTTCTTCTTCTTCTCGTTCTTCTTCTTTTTTTTCTCCTCCTCCTCCTTCTTCTTCTTCTTCTTCTCCTCCTTCTCCTTCTTCTCCTTCTTCTTCATCTTTTCCTTCTTCTTCTCATCATCATCATCTTCTCCTTCTTCTTCTTCTTCTTCTTCTTCTTCTACTCTTTCTAGTTCTTCTCCTACTCTTTCTTCTTCTTCTTCTTCTTCTTCTTCTCCTTCTTCTTCTCCTTCTTCCTTCTACTTCTCCTTCTCCTCCTTCTTTTTCTTCTTTTCCTTCGTCTTATTCTTCTCCTTCTTCTTCTTCTCCTTGTTCTTCTCCTTCTTCTTCTTCTTTTTTTTCTTCTTCTTCTTCTTCTCCTTTTTATTTTTCTCTGTCCTCTCCATCTTCTTCTTCTTCCTTACCTTCTTCTTCTCCTTCTTCTTCGCCTTATTCTTCTTCTTCTTCTTCTTCTTCTTCTCCTTCTTTTCTTCTTGTCCTCCTTCGCTTTCTTCTTCTTGCTCTTCTACTTCTTCTTCCTCCTTTTCTTCTTCTTTTTCTTCTTCATCTCCTTTTCTTCTTCTCCTCCATCCTCTTCTCCTTATTTTCCTTCTCCTTCATCGTCATCTTCTTCTTCTCTGCCTTCTTCTCCTTCTTCTTCTTTTTCTTCTTATTCTTATTCTTTATCTTCTTCTTCTTCTTCTTCTTCCCCTTCTTCTTCTCCTTCTTCCTTTTCCTCTTCTTCTTCTTTTTCTTCTTCTTCATGTTCTTCTTCTTCTTCTTCTTCTTCTTCATGTTCTTCTTCTTCTTCTTCTTCTTCTTCCCCTTCTTCTTCTTCTCCTTCTTCTTCTTCTTCTTCTTCTTCATCTTCTTCTTCTTCTTGCCCTACTTTTTCTTCTTCTCTTCCTTTTTCATCTTCTTCTTCTCCTACTTCTTCTTCTTCTCCTCCTTCTTCCTCTCTTCTCCATTTTCTTCTTCTGTTTCATCTTCTCCTACTTCTTATTCTTCTTCTCCTTCTTCTTCTCCTTCTTCTTCTCTTTCTCCTTCTACTTCTTTCTCCTACTTCTTCTTCTTCTTCTTCTCCTTCTTCTTCTTCTTAATCTTCTCCTTCTTCTTCTTCTTCTACTTCTTGTACTTCTTCTTCTCCTTCTCCTTCTTCTGCTTCTCCTTCTCCTCACTCTTCTTCCTCTTCTTGTTCTCCTCCTAATTCTTCTTCTTGTTCATCTTCTTCCCTTTCTCCTTCTCCTTCTCCTTCTTCTTCTTCTTCAACTCCTTTGTTTTCTCCTTCTTCTTCTTCTCCAACTACTTCTTCTTCTCCTTCTTGTTCTTCTTCTTCTTCTTCTTAATCTCCTTCTTCCTTCTTATCCTTCGTCTCCTTCTTCTCCTTCTTCTTCTTCTCCTTCTTCCCCATCTTCACCTTCTTCTTCTTCATCTTCTTCTTCTTCTTCTCCTCCTCTGTCTTCTTCTTCTTCATCTTCACCTCCTCCTCCTCCTCCTCCTCCTATTTTCTTCATCATCTTCTTCTTGTTCCCCTCCTCCTTCTTCTACTTCTCCTTCTTCTTCTTCATCTTCTTCTACTTCTTCTTCTCCTCCTTCTTCCTTCTTCTTCTTCTTCTTCTTCCTCTCCTTCTTCCTCTTCTACTTCTTCCTCTTCTTCTTCTTCCTCTTCTTCTTCTTCTGCTTCCCCTTCTTCTTCTCCTCCTCCTTCTACCTCTTCTTCTTCTTCCTCTTCCTCCTCTTCTTCTTCTTCTCCTCCTTCTTCTTCTCCTTTTTCTTCCCCTTCTTATTCTTCTTGTTCTCCATCCTCTTCTTCTTCTTCTTCTTCTTCTTCTCCTTCTTCCTTCTTCTTCTTCTGCTCCTTTTCACCTTCTTCTTCTTCTTCTTCTTCTTCTTCTCCTTCTCCTTCTTCTTCTTCTTCTTCTTCTTCTTCTTCTTCTTCTCCTCATCCTCCCCCTCCTCTTCTTTCTTCTTCTTCTTCTTCTTCTCTGTCTTCTTCTTTATCATCATCTTCTTCTTTATCATCATCTTCTTCTTCTTCTCCTTCTTGTTCTCCTTCTTCTCCTTCTCCTTCTTCTTGTACTCCTTCTTCATGTTCTTCTTCTTCCTCTCCTTCTCCCACTTCTTCTTCTTCTTCTTCTTCTTCTACAACTACTACTACTACTACATCTCCTTCTTCTTCTTCTACTTCTTCTTCTCCTTCTTCTACTTGTACTTCTTCTCCTTCTTCTCATTCTTCTTCTTCTTCTTCTCCTACTACACCTTCTGCTTCTTTTTCTCTTTCGTATTCTTGTTGTTCTTCTTCTTCTTCTTCTTCTTTTGCTTCTCCTTTTTCTCGTCTTCTTCTACTCCCTCATCTTCTTCTCCTCCTTCTTCTCCTTATTCCTCTTCTCTTTCTTCTTCTTCTTCTTCTTCTCCTTCTTCTTCTCTTCCTCCTCTTTCTCCTTCTTCTTCCCCTTCATCTTCTTCTCTTTCTTCTACCTCTTATTTTTCTTCTCATTCACCTTCTTAATAAGAAGAAGAAGAAAAAGGAGCAAAGGATGAAGAAGGAGAAGAAGAAGACAAAGAAGAAGTAGGAGAAGGAGAAGGAGATGGAGAAGAAGAAGAAGAAGAAGAAGGAGAAGGTGAAGAAGAAGGAGAAGAAGTGGAAGACAAAGAAGGAAGAGGAGAAGAAGAAGAAGAAGAAGAAGAAGAAGAAGAACGAGAAGGAGAAGAAGAATAAGAAGAAGAAGAACAAGAAGAAGGAGAAGGAGGAGAAGAAGGAGAAGAGAAGAAGAAGTAAAAGAAAAGTACGAGAAGAAGGAGAACAATGAGAAGAAGAACAAGAACAAGAACAACAAGATGAATTAGAAGAAGAAGAAGGAGAAGGAGAAGAAGAAGAAGAAGAAGAAGAAGGAGAAGAAGAAGAAGAAGAAGCAAAGAAGAAGAAGGAGAAGAGAAGGAGAAGAAGCAGAAGAAGAAGAAGGAGGAGAAAAAGAAGAAGAAGAAGAAGGAGAAGAAGTAGAAGGAGAAGGAGAAGAAGAAGAAGAGAAGAAGAAGGAGAAGAAGAAGGAGAAGAAGAAGAAGAAGTAGATGAAGAAGAAGAAGGAGAAGAAGAAGTAGAAGAAGAGAAGAAGAAGGAGAAGAAGTAGATGAAGAAGAAGAAGGAGAAGAAGAAGTAGTAGAAGAAGAAGAAGAAGGAGGAGAAGAAAAAGTAAGAGAAGAAGAAGTAGAAGAAGAGAAGAAGTAGAAGAAGAAGGAGAAGAAGAGGAAGAAGAAGGAGAAGAAGAAGGTGAAGAAGGTGAAGAAGGAGAAGGAGAAGAAGAAGGGGAAGAAGAAGAAGGAGAAGAAGGAGAAGGAGAAGTGAAGAAGAAGAAGAAGAAGAAGAAGTTCAAGAAGAAGATGGTGAAGAAGAAAATGAAGAAGGAGAAGGAGAAGAAGAAAGAGATGAAGAAGAAGAAGAAGGAGGAGGAGGAGGAGAAGAAGAAGAAGAAGAAGAATAAGGGGAAGGAGAATAGAAGAAGAAGAAGTAGAAAAAGAAGGAGAAGAAAAAGGACAAGTAGAAGAGGAAGAAGAAGTAGAAGAAGAAGAAGAAGAAGTGAAGAGGAAGAGGAAGAAGAAGAAGAAGAAGAAGGAGAAGAACAAGAAGGAGAAGAAGAAGAAGGAGAAGAAAAAGATGGAGAAGATGAAGGCGAAGGAGAAAAACAAGGAGGAGAAGAAGAAGGAGAAGAAGAAGGAGAAGAAGGAGAAGAAGAAGAAGGAGAATAAGAAGGAGGAGGAGAAGAAGAAGAAGGAGAAGAAGAAGAAGGAGTAGAAGAAGAAGAAGAAGAAGGAGAAGTAGAAAAAGAAGAAGAAAAAGATGAAGGATGGAGGGAAGAAGAAGATGAAGAAGGAGAAGAAGATAAATAAGGAGGAAAAGAAGGAGAAGAAGAAGAAGGAGGACGAGAAGAAGAAGAAGGAGGAGAAGAAGGAGGAGTAAAAGAAGAAGAAGAAGGAGGAGGAGATGAAGAAGAAGCAAGAAGAAGAAGAAGGAGAAGAAGAAGGATGAGGAGAAGAACAAGAGAAAAGAAGAATGAGGAGAAGGACAAGGAGAAGAAGGAGGAGGAGAAGAAGAAGAAGAAGAAGAAGGAGAAGAATAAGGAGGAGTAGAAGAAGAGGAAGAAGAAGAAAGAGATGGAGAAGGAGAAGATGAAGAAGATGAAGGAGAAGAAGAAGAAGAAGAAGAAGAAGCAGAAGAAGAAGAAGAGAAGTAGAAGGAGTAGGAGAAAAAGGAGAAGAAGATGAAGGTGAAGATGAATAACAAGAAGAAGGAGAATAAGGAGAAGAAGAAGAAGAAGAAGAAGAAGAAGGAGAAGAGAAGAAGAAGAAGAAGAAGAAGAAGAAGGGGAAGAAGAAGAAGGTGAAGAAGAAGGAGAAGAAGTAGAGAAGAAGAAGGAGAAGAAGGAGAAGAAGAAGAAGGAGAAGAAGGAGTAGAAGAAGAAGAACAAGAACAAGAACAAGAAGAACAAGGAAATGAAGGAGGAGAAGAAGAAGAAGAAGAAGAAGAAGGAGAAGAAGAAGCAGAAGAAGAGGAAGTAGAAGAGGAAGAAGAAGGAGAAGAAGGATAACAAGAAGAAGGAGAAGAAGGAAGAAAAAGAAGAAGAAGAAGATGCAGAAGAAGAAGCAGAAAAAGAAGGAGAAGAAGATGGAGCAGAAGAAGAAGGAGAAGAAGAAGGAGAAGAAGAAGAGGAAAGAGAAGAAGGAGGAGGACAAGAAGAAGAAGATGATGAACAAGAAGAAGAAGATAAGAAAGAGAACAAGGAGAAGTAGAAGAAGAAGAAAAAGAAGGAGAAGATGAAGAAGAAGAAGTTGAAGAAGAAGAAGAACAAGGAGAAGCAGAAGAAGAAGAAGAAGAAGAAGAAGAAGAAGAAGAAGGAGAAGAAGAAGAAGAAGAAGAAGAAGCTGAAAAGGATGAAGAAGAAGAAGAAGAAGAAGAAGAAGAAGGGGAAGAAGAAGAGGAGGAGGAGGAGGAAGAAGAAGAAGAAGAAGAAGATGAAGAAGTAGGGGAAGGAGAGAAGAAGAAGGAGAAGGAGTAGAAGAAGAAGAAGAAGAAGAAGAAGAAGAAGAAGAAAAAGGAGAAGAAGAAGGAGAACAAGAAGAAGAAGATGAAGAAGAGGAAGAAGAAGAAGAAGAAGGAAAAGAAGGAGAAGAAGAAGGAGGAGGAGGAGGATGAGAAGAAGAGGAAGAAGAAGTAGTAGAAGGTGAAGAAGAACGTGGAGAAGAAGTTGGCAGAGAAGAAGAAGAAGATGGAGAATAAGAAGGAAGAAGAAGACGACGAAGAAGAAGGAGGAGGAGAAAAAGAAGAAGAATATGAAGAAGAAGGAGAAGAAGAAGGAGAAGAAGAAGAAGAAGAAGGAGAAGAAGAAGTAGAAGAAGAAGATGAAAGAGGATTATAAGAAGGAGAAGAAGGAGATTGAGAAGAAGGAGAAGAAGAAGAAGAAGAAGAAAAAAAAGGAGAAGAAGAAGAACAAGAAGAGGGAGAAGAAGAAGAAGGTGAAGAAGAGAAGAGGAAGAAGGAGAAGCAGAAGGAGAAGAAGAAAAAGGAAAGGAAGAAGAAGAAGAAGAAGATGAAGAAGGAGAAGGAGAAGTAGAAGTAGAAGAGGAAGAAGAAGGAGAAGAAGAAGAAGAAGGAGAAGAAGATGGAGAAGAAGAAAACGAAGGAGGAGGAGAAGAAGAAGAAGAAGGAGAAGGAGGAGAAGAAGAAGGAGGAGCAGAAGAAGAATGAGAAGAAAACGAAGAAGAAGAAGAAGAAGAAGAAGAAGAAGAAGTGAAGAAGAAGATGAAGAAGGAGCAGGAGAAGAAGAAGGAGAAGAAGAAGAAGGAGGAGAAGAAGAAGAAAGAGAAGGAGAAGATGAAGAAAAATAAGAAGAAGAAGAAGAACAAGAACAAGAACGAGAGAAGGACAATAAGAAGAGGAAGAGGAAGAAGAAGGAGAAGAGAAGAAGAAAAAGAAGAAGAAGGAGAAGGAGAAGAAGAAGAAGAAGAAGAAGAAGAAAAAGAAGAATTAGAAGAACAACAACAAGAAGAAGAAGAAGGAGAAGGACAAGAAGGAGAAGGAGAAGAAGAAGAAGGAGAAGAAGAAGAGAAGAAGAAGAAGGTGAAGAAGAAGAAGGAGAAGAAGAACAAGGATGGTAAGGAGAAGGAGAAGAAGAAGACATAGATGATGAAGAAGAGAAAGAAGGAGAAGGAGAAGAAGAAGAAGAAGAATAAGGAGAAGAAGAAGGAGAAGAAGAAGAAAAAGGTGATGGATAAGAAGAAGAAGAAGAGAAGAAGAGGAGAAGAAGAATAAGAAGGAGAAGAAGAAGAACGAAAAAGGAGAAGAAGAAGAAGAAGAAGAAAGAAGAGGGAGAAGAAGAATAAGAAGGAGAAGAAGAAGAACGAAAAAGGAGATGTAGAAGAAGAAGAAGGAGGAGGAGGAGAAGAAGAAGAAGAAGAAGGAGAAGAAGAAGAAAAAGAAGGAGGAGGAGGAGGAGGAGAAGAAGAATAAGAAGTAGAAGAAGGAGAAAAAGAAGAAAAAAGAGAAGTAGAAGAAGGAGAAGAAGAAGATGGAGAAGAAGAATTGGAAGGAGAAGAAAGAAGAACAGGAGAAGGAGAAGAAGAAGAAGTAGAAGAATAAGAAGAAGATGGAGAAGAAGGAGGAGAAGAAGAAGAAGAAGAAGAAGGAGAACAGGTAGAGAAGAAGAACGAGAAGAAGAAGAAGTAGAGAAGAAGATGAAGGTGAATATGAAGAAGAAGAAGAAAGAGAAGAAGGAGAAGAGAAGAAGAAGGAGAAGAAGAAGGAAAAAGAAGAAGAAGAAGAAAAAGAAGAAGAATAAGAATAAGAAGAAGAAGGAGGAGAGGAAGGAAAAGAAGAAGGAGGAGAAGAAGAAGAGGTAGAAAAAGGAGAAGGAGGAGAAGAAGAAGGAGAAGAAGAAGAAAATGGAGGAGGAGAGGAAGAAGGAGAAGAGGGAGATGGAAAAGAAGAAGAAGGAGAAAGAGATGGAGAAGAAGAACATGAAGAAGAAGAAGAAGAAGTAGAAGATGAACATTGAAAAGAAGAAGAAGATGAATGAGATGTTGAGAAGAAGAAGAAGGAGAAGAAGAAGGAGATGAAGAAGGAGAAGAAGAAGAAGGAGAAGAAAGAGGAGGAGAAGAAGGAGAAGAAGAAGGAGAAGAAGAGGAAGAGAAGAAGAATGAGAAGAAGAAGGAGAAGAAGAAGAAGAAGGAGGAGGAGGAGAGAAGAAGAAGAAGAAGAAGAAGAAGAAGAAACAGAAGGAGAAGGAGAAGAAGAAGAGAAGAGGAAGAAGGAGAAGAAGAAGAAGAAGAAGAAGAAGGAGAGGAAGAGTAGAAGAAGAAGTGGAAGAAGAAGGAGTAGAAGCAGGAGAAGAGAAGAAGAAGAAGAAGAAGAGGAAGAAGAAGGAGAAGATGTAGAAGAAGAAGATGAAGAAGAAGAAGGAGAAGATGAAGTTGAAGAAGAAGAAGAAGGTGAAGAAGAAGAAGAAGGAGAAGGAGAGGAAGAAGAAGAAGAAAGGGAAGAAGAAGGAGAAGAAGAAGAAGAAGAGAGAAGAACAAGGAGAAGAAGGAGAAGTAGAAGAAGAAGGAGAAGGAGGAGACGAAGGAGGAGAAGAAGAAGAGGAAGAAGAAGAAGGAGAAGGACAAGGAGAAGATGAACAAGAAGAAGAAGAAGAAGATGTAGAAGAAGAAGAAGAAGAAGAGGAAGCAGAAGTAAGTGAAGGAGAAGGGGAAGATGAAGGAGTGGAAGAAGAAGTAGAAGAAGAAGGACAGGAAGAAGAAGAAGAGAAAGAAGAAGGAGAAGCAGAAGAAGGAGGAGAAGAAGAAGTAGGAGAAGAGGAAGAAAGAGGAAGAGAAGAAGAAGAAGAAGGAGAAGAAGAAGAAGAAGAAGAAAAGAATAAGATGATAAACAAGAAGAAGGAGGAGGAGAAGAAGAGAAGGAGAAGGAGAAGAAGAAGAAGAAGAAGGAGAAGATGATAAACAAGAAGAAGAAGAAGGAGAAATGTAGTAGTAGAAGAAGAAGGTGAAGGAGAAGAGAAGAAGAAGAAGAAGAAGAAGAATAAGAAGTACAAGGAGATGGAGAAGAAGAAGTAGGAAAAGAAGAAGAAGAAGAGAAGCAAAAGGAGAAGAAGAAGTGGAAGAAGGAGAGGAACGAGAAGAAGAAGAAGAAGAAGAAGGAGAAGAAGGAGAAGAAGATGAACAAGATGGAGAAGCAGAAGAAGTAGAAGAAGATAAAGAAGGAGGAGAAGGAGAGGAAAAAGAAAAAGAAGAAAAGAAGTAGAAGGAGAACGAGGAAAAGAGGAAGAAGAAGAAGAAGAAGGTGGAGAAGAAGAGATGAAGAAGAAGAAGGAGAAGAAGAAGAAGATGATGGAGAAGAAGATGATGGAAAAGAAGGGAGGGAGAAGGAGAAGAAGAAGGAGAAGGAGAAGAAGAAGAAGAAGAAGAAGAAGAAGTAGAAGAAGAAGAAGAAGAAGAAGAAGAAGATGGAGAAAAAGAATGAGAAGAAGAAGAAGAAGAAGAAGAAGAAGACGATGATGAAGGAGAAGAAGAAGAAGAAGAAGAAGAAGAAGAAGAAGGAGAAGAGGAAGGAGAAGAAGAAAAAGAAAGAAGAAGAATATAAAGAAGGAGAAGAAGAAGAAGTAGAAGAAGAAGAAGAAGGAGAAGAAGAAGAAGAGGAGGAGGAGGAAGAAGAAGAAGGAGAAAAAGAAGAAGAAGAGGAAGAAGAAGAAGAAGAAGAAGTAGAAGAAAGAGAAGAAGGAGAAGGAGAGGAAGAAGGAGAAGGAGAAGAAGAAGAAGAAGAAGAAGTAGGAGGAGGAAAAGAAGGAGAAGAAGACTAAGAAGAAGATGAACAAGAGGAAGGAGAAGAAGAAGAAGACTAAGAAGAAGAAGAAGAAGAAAAAGAAGAAGAAGAGAGTTGGAAGAAGAAGAAGAAGAAGAAGAAGGAGAAGAAGAAGATGATGAAGAAGAAGAAAGGAAGAACAAGAGGAAGAAGAAGAAGAAGAAGAAGAAGAAGAAGAAGAATGAGAAGAGGTTGAGAAGAAGAATGTGAAGACGAAGAAGGAGAGGAGATGGGGAAGAAGAAGAAGATGAAGAAGAAGAAGAAGGAGAAGAAGAAAAGAATAAAAAGGAGAAGAAGAAGAAGAAGAAGGAGAACAAGAAGAAGAAGAAGGAGAAGGAGAAGAAGAAGAAGAAGGAGAAGAAGGAGAGAAGGTGGAGAACAAGAAGGAGAAGAAGAAGAAGATTGAGGTGGAGAAGAAGATGGAGAAGAAGGAGAAGGAGATGGAGAAGAAGAAGAAGAAGAGGAGATGTTGAAGTAGAAGATGAAGAAAAAGAAGAAGAAGAAATAGAAGAAGAGGAGAGAAGAAGAAGGAGAAGAAGAAGAAGAAGGGGAAGAAGGAGGAGAAAAAGAAGAGGGAGAAAAAGAAGGAGAAGGAGAAGGAGAAGATGAAGAAGAAGGAGAAGAAGAAGAAGAAGAAGAAGAAGAGGAAGTAAAAGTAAGAGAAGGAGAAGAAGAAGAGTTGGAGAAGAAGGACAAAAACGAGAAGAAGAAGAAGAAGAAGAAGAGGAAGATGGATAAGAAGTAGAAGAAGAAGAAGAAGCAGGAGAAGAAGAAGAAGAAGAAGAAGAAGAAAGAAGGAGAAGGAGAAGAAGAAGAAGGAGGAGGAGGAGGAGAAGAAGAAGAAGAAGAAGAAGCTGAAGAAGAAGACGAAGATGAAGAAGAAGAAGACGAAGAAGAAGAGAAGAAGAAGAACAAGAACAAAAAGAAGGAGAAGATGGTGAAGAAGAAGAAGAAGAAGAAGGAGAAGATAGAAGAACAAGAAGAATAAAATGAGAAGAAGAAGAAGGAGATGAAGGAGAAGAAAAAGGAGAAGAAGGAGAGAAGAGAAGAAGAAGAAGAAGAAGGAGAAGAAGAAGAAGGAGATGATGAAGAAGAAAAACAAGAAGAAGGAGAAGAAGAAGAAGAAGAAGAAGAAGGAGAAAAAGATGAAGAAGGTGATGGGGAAGGAGGGGAAGAAGAAGAAGTAGGAGAAGAAGAGGAAGAAGAAGAAAAAGTTGAGAAGAAGGAGAAGAAGACGAAGAAGAAGAAGAAGAAGAGGAGGAGGAGGAGGAAGAAGAAGAACCAGAAGAAGAAGAAGTAGAAGAAAGAGAAGAGGTTGGAGATTGGGAAGAAGAAGAAGAAGAAGGTGAGGGAGAAGAAGAAGGAGAAGAAGAAACAACAACTATAGAAGAAGGAGAAGAAGAAGAAGAAGAAGAAGAAGAAGAAGGAGAAGAAGGAGAAGTAGAAGAAGAGAAGGAAGAGGAGAAGAAGAAGAAGAAGAAGAAGAAGAAGAAAGAGAAGGGAATCAGAAGGAGGAGTAGTAGAAGAAGAAGAAGAAGAAGAAGAAGAAGATGTAGAGGAAGAAGCAAAAGGAGAAAAAGTAGTAGAAGAAGAGAAGAAGAAGAGGAAGAAGAAGAAGAACAAGAAAAATGAGAAGAGGACAGAGGAAGAAGAGAAAGAAGTAGAAGAAGAAGAACAAGAAGAAGAAGAAAGAGAAGAAGAAGAAGAAGAAGAAGAACAAGAAGGAGAACGAGAAGAAGAAGGAGAAGTAAAACAAGGAGAAGAAGAAGAAGAAGGAGAAGACGACAAGGAGAAGAAGAAGAAGGAGAAGGAGAAGGAGATGGAGAAGGTGAAGAAGAAGAAAGAGAAGAAGAAGAAGAAGAAGAAGATGGAGAAGAAGAAGAAGTAGATGGAGAAAAAGAAGATGAAGAGAATTAAAAAAAGAAGAAAGTGAAGGAGAAGAAGAAGAAGAAGAAGAGGAAGAAGAAGAGAAAAAGAAGGAGAATGATAAGAAGAAGAGGAGGAGGAAGAAGGAGAAGAAGAAGAAGGAGAAGAAGTAAAAGAAGGAGGAGAAGTAGTAGTAGTAGTAGTAGTAATAGAAGAAGAAGAAGAAGAAGTAGTAGAAGAAGAAGAGGTAAAAGAAGAAGAAGAAGAAGAAGAAGAAGAAGGGGAGCAGGAGGAAGAAGAAGAAGAAGAAGTAGAAGTTTAAGAGAAGAATGAGAAGAAGGAGAAGAAGAAGAAGGAGAGAAGGAGAAGGAAAAGAAGAAGAAGAAGAAGGAGGAGGAGGAGGAGGAGACCAAGGAGAAGAAGAAGAGAAGAAGAGGAAGAAGTAGATGAAGAAGACGAAGAAGGAGAAGAAAAAGAAGAAAGAAAGAGAGAAGAAGAAGGAGAAGAAGGAGAAGAAGAAGGAGACGAGGAGAAGAAGAAGTTGTAGAAGAAAAAGATGTTGATGATGATGATAAGAAGAAGAAGAAGAAGGAGA
>JAIUJO010003387.1:37500-40352 GCA_023846275.1 Vanilla planifolia | reverse complement strand
AAGAAAAAGAAGAAGAAGAATGAGAAGAAGACGAAGGAGGAGATGAAGAAGGATGAGGAGGAAGAGAAAAAGGATGCGGAGAAGAAGAAGAAGTAGAAATAGAGGAAGAAGAATAAGAATTAGTAGTAGAAGAAGAGGAAGAAAATAAAGAAGAAGAAGAAGAGGAAGAAGAAGACGAGGAAGAAGAAGAAAAAGAAGAAGGAGATGAAGAAGAAGAAGAAGGAGAAGAAGAAGAACATGATGATGATGATGATGATGATGAAAACAATATGAAAAAGAAGTAGAAGAAGAAGAAGTAGAAGAAGAGGAAGAAGAAATAAAAGAAGAAAGAAGCGGAAGAAGAAGAAGAAGAAGAAGAAGAAGTTGATGATGAAGAAGTAGACGAAGAAGCAGAAGAAGAAGAAGAAGAAAAAGAAGAAGAAGAAGAAGAAGAAGAGGAAGAAGAAAAAGAAGAAGAAGAAGAAGAAGAAGAGGAAAAGTAGAAGAAAAACAAGAATACAAAGAAGAAGAAGACAATGAAGAGGAATAAAAAGAAGAGGAAGATGAAGAAGAAGAAGAAGAAGAAGAACAAGAAGAAGATGGAGAAAAAGAAGAACAATATCAAGAACAACAATATGGAGAAGATTAAGAATATATATAAGAAGGAAATGTAGATGAAGAAGAAGATGATGATGATGATGAAGAAGTAGAAGAAGGAGAAGAAGAAGACGGAGAAGGAGGAGGAGGAGGAAGAGGAGGAGAAGAAGAAGTAGAAGAAGAAGAAGAAGAAGAATATGAAGAAAACGATGAAGAAGAAGAAGAACAAGACCAGAACGAGAAGCAAAAGTAGAAGAAGAAGAAGAATAGTAGGAAGAAGAAGAAGAATTAGAAGGAGAAGAAAAAGAAAGAAAAGAAGAAGAATGAGAATATGAAGGAGGAGGTAGAGGAGAAGAAGAAGAAGAAGAAGAACAAGAAGAAGAAGAAGAAGAATTAGAGAAAGAAGAAGTTGTAGAAGAAGAAGAAGAAAAATGAGGAAGAAGAAGAAGAAGAGAAAGAAGAAGAAGAAGAAGAAGAACAAGAAGCTGAAGATGATGAAGAATAAGATGAAGATGAAGAATAAAAGGAAGAAGAAGAAGAAGAAATAGAAGAAAATGAAGAAGAAAAAGAAGAAGAAGAAGAAGAAGAAGAAGAAGAAGAAGAAGAAGAAGATAAAGAAGAAGAAGAAGAAGAACAATAACAAGAAGAAGAATATGAATAAGTATAAGAAGAAGAAGAAGAAGAAGAACAACAACAACAACAAAAACAACAAGGAGAAGAAGAAGGAGAAGAAGAAGAAGAGGGAAGAAGAGGAAGAGAAGAAGAAGGAGGAGGAGGAGGAAATGAAGAAGAATAAGAAGAAGAAGAAGAAGAAAAGAAGAAGAAGAAGAAGAAGAAGAAGAAGAAGTGGAAGTAGTAGAAGAAGAAGGAGAAGAAGAAGAACAATAAGAAGAAGATGATGATGAAGAAGAAGAAGAAGTAAAAGTAGGTGGAGGAGGAGTGGAAGAAGAAGAAGAAGAACAAGAACAAGAAGAAGAAAGAGAAGGAGAAGAAGAAGTTGAAGAAGAAGAAGAAGAAAATGAAGAAGAAGAGGGAGAAGCAAAGAAGAAAAAGGGAAAAGAAGTAGAAGTAAAAGAAAAAGAGGAAGAACAAAAAGAAGAAGAAGGAGAAGAAGATAAAGGAGAAAAAGAAGAAGAAGAAGAAGATAAAGAAGAAGAAGAAAAATAGTAGTTGTAGTAGTAGAAGAAGAAGAAGAATGAGAAGATGAAGAAGGAGGACGAGAAGAAGAAGAAGAAGAAGATGGAGAAGAAGAAGAAGATAAAGAAGAAGATGATGATGAAGAAAAAGCAAAAAAAGAAGAAAAAGAAGGGGAATGAGAAGAAGAAGAAGATAAAGAAGAAGATGATGATGAGGAAAAAGGTAAAAAAGAAGAAAAAGAAGGGGAAGGAGAAGAATAAGAAGAAGTAGAAGAAGAGGAAGAAGAAGAAGAAGAAGAAGAAGAAGAAGAAGGAGAAGAAGAAGAAGGAGAACAAGAAGGAGGTAGAGGAGGATTAGATGAAGAAGAAGTTGATGAAGAAGAAAAAGAAGAAGAAGATGATGATGAAGAAGAAGAATAAGAATAAGAATAAGAAGAAGAAGAAGAAGAACAAGAAGAACAAGAAGATGAAGAAGAGGAAGATGAAATAGAACATTGAGGAGAAGAAGTAGAAGGAGAAGAGGAAGAAAGAAGAGCAAGAGGAGGAGAAGAAGAAGGAGAAGAGGAAAAGAATAAGAGGAAGAAGAAGTAGTAGTAGTAGTAGTAGAAGAAGAAGTACCAGAATGAGAGGAAAGAGAAGAAGAGGAAGGCATTGAAGAAGATGAAGATGAAGAAAAATAAGAAGAAGAAGAAGAACAAAGTAGAAGAATAAGAAGAAAAAAAAGAAAATAAAGATGATGATGATGAAGAAGAGGAAGATGAAGTAGAAGAAGAAGAAGAAGAAGAACAAGGAGTTGATGAAGGAGTAGAAGAAGAAGGAGAAGAAGAGGGAGATGAAGAAGAAGAAGTAGAAGTAGAAGAAGAAGAAGTAGAAGGAGAGGAAGAAGAGGAAGGAGAAGAAGAAGAAGAAAAAGAAGAAGAAGAAGAAAAAGAATAGGATGTAGTGGAAGAAGAAGAAGAAGAAAAGAAGTAGAAGAACGTGAAGAAAAAGAAGAAGAACGAGAAGACGGACAAGAACAAGAAGAAGAAGATGAAGAAAAAGACAAGGAAGAAGAAGAAGAAGAAGAAGCTAAAGAAAGATAAGAAGAAGAATAAGAACAAGAATTATAACAAGAAGAAGAAGAAGAAGAAGAGGATGAAG
>JAIUJO010003387.1:30000-32500 GCA_023846275.1 Vanilla planifolia | reverse complement strand
CAAAGAAGAAGAAGACGAAGAAGAAGAAGAATAAGAAGAAGAAAATGATGAAGAAGAAAAAGAAGAAGAAGAAGAAGAAGATGAAGAGGGGGAAGAAAAAGAAGAACAATAACAAGAACAATAAGATGGAGAAGAAGAAGAAGAAGAAGAAGAAGAAGAAGAAGAAGATAAAAAAGAAGAAAAAGAAGGCAAAGAAGAAGATGGAGAAGAAGGAGGTGAAGGAGGAGAAGAAGGAGGCAAAGCAAGAGGAGGAGGAGAAGAAGAAGAAGAAGGAGAATATGAAGAAAACGAAGAAGGAGAAGAAGAAGAAGAAGAAGATGGAGAAGAATAAGAAGAATAAGAAGAAGAAGAAGAAGAAGAAGAAAAAGAAGAGGATGAAGAGGAGGAAGAAGAAGAAGAAAAGAAGAAGAAGGTGAAGAATAATAAGAACTAGAAGACGGAGAAGAAGAAAAAGAAGAAGAAGATGAAAATGAAGAAAAAGATTTAGGAACTACCCCCACCGGTTTAGGAGGAGGCGAAAGTAGCTGCTTCAGCTTCAGCCATGCATCAAATGGTTTGGACTTAGGTAGGTTGAAAAAAAGAAATACAGCATTGGCAAGAACGACGCTCGATTCTTTTTTCGTGTATTTAAAATTCATTTTCCAGGATTGTATTTCATATTGGAATGAACCTCGTAATTGTAAGAAAGTAGGTTTTTTAATTTTTTGTATCTATATTAATATGCTTGTCCCCATTGCAAAATTGTCCACAGTTTCTTATTTTGTTTCCATTGCAAAATATTAGATAATGAACTATTGGTTCTACTCTTGCGATGAATCAACAATTTGAATTCTTCCGTATTTTTGATGAACCAGCCTTTATACATAGATGTAGAAGGATTTTTCTGAAGCTCCTTTTGCATCTCTTCATCTGCAAAGAATTCTCGACGTGAAAACACAGAGAAAGAGGACTACTCAGAGGACTGCTCTTGGAGTAGGGAAAATAATAGATCCGTGGGGTCCCAAATGAATTGATTTGTTGTCAAACAGTTTTCTTTTGTGTAAGATCTATCTGGTAAGACTCTGCTTGGTAAACGGGTCGATTATTTGGGGCGTTCTGTCATTGTCGTGGGTCCTTTTCTTTCATTACATTAATGTGGATTACCTCAAGAAATAGCAATAGAGCTCTTCCAAATATTTGTAATTCGTGATTTAATCAGACAACATGTTGCTTCTAACATAGCGATTGCTAAAAGCAAAATTCAAGAAAAAGAACCCATTGTATGGGAAATACTTCGCAAAGTTATGCAGGGGCATCCTGTATTGTTGAATGATAACTTTGAGTAATTTGAGCAGTTCGAAAAAAAAATATCATTTGTACTCCTAACTCAAGTTGGATAGTTTTGAAAGAGTTCGAAAGAAAATCCTTAGAATTTGTTGGCTATCTTAAACCTATTTTTTGTTTTCTTTTGGATCTATTTTTTTACTGATTTTGATCCCATTTTTGAGACAAGTTCAAATTAGTTTTTCCTTGTTCCTGAATTTCGTTGTCTTTTCTTTGCTTTACGTTTTATGAAATCATTAAGAAATCCTCCGATCCACATGTGGTGTGTGAACAACGAAATTTGTGTATTATAGTCAATAGCTATGTATGGATAGCCTGGCATGGAATACATATGATGAGCTACAACAATGGTTAAAGAAAGGCATTGGAACATGAAGACGTGAATGGATTGTGCTGATTCACTCTTCAGGATGGAGTGGAAGAAGGAAGGAGATTCTCGAATGAAGCAAAGGATCCAGACGATACTGGAGCCTGTCTATGCGGGAACCTCCTACGATTCAGGCTAGTTTCTGATCTTCCTCCTGCTTGAGTTGGAATTAGGTGTTCCTTTCGACCAACATTGAACGTTGCAAGAAGCATCTATGGAATATTCCAATTGGAATCGATTTCACTTCCAGCCGATGAAGGCATATAAGATGGAATAAAGAGGGATGATATCGTGTCGTCCAGGTTCCCTTCGTCAATGTTCAGCCTAAGGACCTTTCAAAGAAGTAATCTCCACCCTCGACGAGCTCTATTCTTTTACACAAGAACAAGTATTTCGATTTTGCATCGTCCAATCATTCCAGAATTTCTACCCGCCATTGCTTCATCAAGACCATAAATACGAGCAATGCCGTTGCCCACTTGAAGTACGGTACCCATATTCAAAATCGAGCTTATCCTCTCTTTATCCTCTTTTTTCTGTTCGCACGATTTTCTTCTGATTTAGATAAAACTACTCAGAATTGATTGGCAAGAGGTCGACGATTACGTGAGTTGCTTAAACAATCCCATATAATACAATGAACTAAACAAAGTAGAACTTCAGCTTGAATTGGACCTCCTACAAGAAGGAGGTGAGTTCAGTTCGAGAGGGAGTTAGCTCAGTGATCAAGTAGAGCACATAGTGCTTGACCGATACCGATACCGGGTTCTCGTTCATGCCCAAAGTTGGATTGACTCTGTAAGCTGGACC
>JAIUJO010003387.1:20000-25000 GCA_023846275.1 Vanilla planifolia | reverse complement strand
AGAAGAAGACTAAGAAAAAGAAGAGGAAGAAGAAGTAGAAGAAGAATAAGAATAACAAGAAGAAGAAGAAGACGATTAAGAATAAGAATTAGAAGAAGAAGAAGGAGAAGAAGAAAAAGAAGAAGAAAAAGAAGAAGAAGAAGGATAAGAAGAATAAGAAATAGAAGGAGAAGAAGATGAATAAGACTTACAATAAGAATAATAAGAAAAAGATGATGAAGAAGAAGTAGAAGTTGACGACGAAGATAAAGAAGAGGTAGTAGAAGAAGAAGAAGAGGAGGAGGAGGAAAATGAAGGAGAATAAGAAGAAGAAAAAGAGGAAGAAGAAGAGGAAGAAGAAGAAGAATAAGAATAAGAAGAAGGAGGAGCAGAAGAAGAAGAATAAGAACAAGAAGAAGAAAAAGGAGAAGAAGATGTAGAAGAAGAAGGAGGTGGTGTAAGAGAAATAGAAGGAGGACGAGGAGAAAGAGTGGAAGAAAGGGAAGAACAAGAAGGAGGAGGAGGAGGAGGAGGAGGTGGAAGAAGAAGAAGAAGAAGAATAAGAAGAAAAAGAAGAAGAAGAAGAAAAAGAAGAAGAAAGAGATAAAAATAAGAAGAAAAACAAGAAGAACAAGAAGAAGAAGTAGAAGAAGAAGATGAAGAAGAAGAAGAAGAAGTGGAGGAAGAAGAAGAAGAGGAAGAAGACAGAGAAGAAAAAGAAGAAGAAGAAGAAGAGCAAGATGAAGAAGGAGAAGAAGAGGAAGTAGTAAAAGAAGAAGAGGAGGAGGAGGAAGATGAAGAAGAAGAAGAAGAAGAAGAAGAAGGAAAAGGAGGAGAAGAAGAAGAGGAGGAAGAAGAAGAAGAAGAAGAAGAGGAAGAAGAAGAAGAAGAATAAGAAGAAGAATGAGAGGAAGAAGAAGAAAAAGAAGAAGAAGAAGAAGGAGGAGGAGGAGGAGGAGAAGAAGAAGAAAAAGGAGAAGAAGAAGAAGATGAATAAGGCAACGAAAAAGAAGAAGAAGAGGAAGACGAAGAAGAAGAAAAAAAATAGCTAGTCGAAGAAGTAGATGACTAAGAAGAAGAAGAAGTAGAAGAAGAAGAAGAAGAAGAAGAAGAAGATGAAAATGAATAAGTTGAAGAAGAAGAAGAAGGAGACGAAGAATAAGAAGGAGAAGAAGAAGAAGAAGAAGAAGATGGAGAAGAGGAGGATAAGTGAAAAAAAAATAAGAATAAGAAGAAGAAGAAGACGTAGAATAAGAAGAAAACGTGGTAAAAGAAGAAGAGCAACAAGAAGAAGAATGAGATGAAGAATAAGATGATGAAGAAGGAGGGGGAGGAGGAGGAGGAGGAGAAGAGGTAGAAGAAGAAGATGAAAACTAAAAACAATTAGAAGAAGAAGAAGAAGAAGAAGAAGAAGCAGAAGAAGAAGAAGTTGACTATGAAGAATAAGATTACAAAGAAGATAAAGAATAAGAAGTAGAAGAAGATGAAAAAGAAGAAGGAGAAGAAGAAGAAGAAGAAGAAGTTCAAGAAGATGAAGAAGAAGTTGAAGAATAATATTAAGTATAAGAAGAAGAAGATGAAGAAAAAGTTGAAGAAAAAGAACAAGAAGCACAAGGAAACGGAGAGGAAGAAGAAGACGAACAAGCAGAAGAAGAAGAAGAAGTTGTAGAAAAAGAAGAAGAAGTTGTAAAAGGGGAAAAGGAGTAGAGAAAGAAGAAGAAGAAGTTGAAGATGGAGAGGATGATAAAGAAGAAGAAGACAAAGAAGAGGAAAAAGAATAAGAAGAAGAAAAAGAAGAAAAAGATGAAGAAGAAGAAGAGATAAAAGTAGAAGTGAAAGAAAAAAAAGATTAAGAAATAAAAGTAGAAGAAGAATAAGAACAAGAACAAGAAGTAGAAGAAGTTGAAGCAGAGAAAGTAGAAGAAGGAGATGAAGAAGAAGAAGAAGAAGAAGGAAGAGGTGGATTAGAAGAAGAAGAAGAAGAAGAAGAAGAAGTCGTAGAAGAAGAATGGGAGGATGAAGAAGATGGATGAGGAGGACGGTATGAAGAAGATGATGAAGAATAAGAAGAAGAACAGAAAGAAGAAGAAGTTGAAGAAGAGGAAGAAGAAGAATAAGAAGAAGAAGAAGAAGGAGAAGAGGAGGAAAGAAGAGGAAGAGGAGGAGGAAAAGAAGAAGAAGAAGAAGAAGAAAACAAAGATGAAGAAGATTAATAAGATGAAAAAGTTAATGAAGAAGAAGAAGATGAAAAAGAAGAAGAAAAAGAAGGAGAAGGAGAAGAAGAATAAGTAGAAGAATTAGAAGAAGAAGAAGAAGAAGAAGACGAAGAAGAAGAGGAAGAAGAAGAAGAAGAAGAAAAAGTGGAAGGTGAGGAAAGAGAAGAAGAGGAAGGAGAGAAAGTGGAAGGAGCATAAGAAGATGAACAAGAAGAAAAAGAAGAAGAAGAACAAGAGGAAAAGAAGAAGATGATGATGATGAAGAAGAAGAAGATGAAGTAGAAGAAGAAGAAGTAAAAAAAGAAGAAGAAGAAGGGCAAGAAGAATGAGATGACGAAGAAGATGATGAAAAAAAGGGTGAGGAAGAGGAGGTGGAGGAGGAGGAGAACAAGAAGAAGAAGAAGAAGAGGAAGATGAAGAAGAAAAAGAATAAGATTTAGAAGAAGTAGTAGTAGTAAAAGAAGAAGAAGAAGAAGAAGAAAAAAGGCGACGAAGAAAGATAAAGAAGATAAAGAAGACGGAGAAGAAGAAGAAGAAGAAAAAAATGAAGAAGAAGAAGGAGAAGAAGAAGTTTAAAAAGATGAAAAAGAAGAAGAAGAAGATGAAGAAGCTGATCAAGAAGAAGAGGTAGAACAATAATAATAAGTATAAGAAGAAGAATGAGAATAAGAAGAAGAAGAAGAAAAATTAGAAGAAGAAAAAATAGGAAGGAGAAGGAGGACAAGAAAAAGAAGAATTAGAAAAAGAAGTTGTGGAAAAAGAAGAAGAAGACGACGAAGAAGATAAAACAAAAAAAGAAGAAAGAGAAGGGGAAGAAGACGAAGAAGAAGTTAAAGATGGAGATGAAGACAAAGAAGAAGAGGATGAAGAAGTAGGAGGAGGAGGAGAAGAAGAAGAAGAAAATGAAGAAGAAGGAGAAGAAGAAGTATATGAAGATGTAGAAGAAGAAGAAGAAGACAAAGAAGCAGATCAAGAAGAAGAAGAAGAAGAAAAAGTAGAAGTAGAAAAAAATAGGGAGAAGAAGGAGGACAAGGAAAAGAATAAGTTATGGAAGAAGAAGAAGAAGAAGACGAAGAAGAAAAAAAGAAGAAGAAAGAGAAGGGGAAGAACACGAAGAAGAAGTTGAAGATGGAGAAGAAGACAAAGAAGAAGAAGACAAAGAACAAGTAGATGATTAAGAAGAAGAAGAAGAAGATAAAGAAGAAGAAGAAAAAGAAGAAGAAGAAGAAGAAGAAGAAAAGGAAGAAAAAGTAGAAGAAGAAGAGGAAGAAGAAGAAGAAGAAGAAGAAAAAGATTAAGAATAAGAAGTAGCAGCAGAAGAAGAAGAAGAAGAAGAACAAGAAGAAGATAAAGAAGAAGAAGAAGTAGTAGTACTAGTAGAAGAAGAAGAAGAAGAAGAAGATGAAGAAGAAGAAAAAGAATAATAAGATGAAGAGGAATAAGAATAAGCAAAAGAAGAAGAAAAAGAAGGAGAAGAAGAAGGAGAAGAAGGAGAAGAAGAAGGAGATGAAGAAGAAGAAGGAGGAGGAGGAGAAGCAGAAGAAGAAGAAGAAGAAGAAGAAGAAAAAGAAGAAGAAGATGGAGAATGAGAAGGAGAAAAGAAGAAGAAGAAGAAGAAGAAGAAGAAGAAGAAGAAGAACAAGAACAAGAAGAAGATAAAGAAGGAGAAAAAGAAGAACAAGAACTAGTAGTAGTAGAAGATCAAGGAGAAGAAGAAGAAGAACAAGAACAAGAACAAGAACAAGAAGGAGAAGAGCAGGTGGAAGAAGAAGAACAAGATGTAGTAGAAGAAGAAAAAGAAGAAGAAGAAGAAGAAGAAGAAGAAGGATAACTAAAAGAAGAAGTATATGAATAAGAAGAAGGACAAGAAGAAGAAGAAAAAGAAGAAGAAGAAGAAGAAGTAGAAGAATAAGAAAAAGAAGAAGAAGAAGAAGAAGAAGAAGAAGAAGAAAAAGGAGATGAAGAAGAAGTAGTAGAAGAAGAAGAAGAAGAAAAAGAAGAAGAAAAGATGAAGAAGAAGAAGAATAAGAAGAATAACAACAAGAATAAGTTGAAGAAGAAGACGAAGAAGAAGAAGTAGAAGACGAAGATTAAAAAGAAGTAGAAGAAGCAGAAGAAGAAGAAGAAGGAGAAGAAGAAGAAGAAAAAGAAGAAGTAGAAGAAGAAGAAGGAGGACAAGAAGAAGAAGAAGAAGAAGAAGAAAAAAATGTGAATATGTTCAAGAATAAGAAGAAGGGGAAGAAAAGAAGAAGGAAGAGGTGGATAAGAAGAAGAAGAAGAAGAAGAAGTTGTAAAAGAAGGGGAAGATGAAGAAGATGGAGGAGGAAGAGGATATGAAGAAGAAGAAGAAGAATAAGAAGAAGAAAAGAAAGAAGAAGAAGATGAAGAAGAGGAAGAAGAAGATGAAGAAGAGGAAGAAGAAGAAGAAGAAGAATGAGAAGAAGAAGAAGAAGTAAGAGAAGAGAAAGAAAGAAGAGGAATAGGAGGAAAAGAAGAAGAAGAAGAAGAAGAAGAAAAACAAGATGAGGAAGAATAATAAGATAAAAAAGTTAATGAAGAAGAAGAAGATGAAAAAGAAGAAGAAAAAGAAGAAAAAGAAGGAGAAGAAGAATAAGAAGAAGAATTAGAAGAAGAAGAAGAAGATGATGATGATGATGAAGAAAAAGAGGAAGAAGAAGAAGAAGAAAAAGTGGAAGTTGAGGAAAGAGAAGAAAAGGAAGGAGAGAAAAAGGAAGGAGTAGAAGAAGATGAACAAGAAGAAAATGAAGAAGAAGAAGAAGAAGAAGAAAAGAAGAAGAAGAAAAA
>JAIUJO010003116.1:27500-35000 GCA_023846275.1 Vanilla planifolia | reverse complement strand
AGATGTAGAAGGACGAGGACAAGAAGAACAAGAAGAAAATAAAGAAGAAGATGAAGAAGAAGAAGAAGAAGAAGAAGAAGAGGTAGAAAAGACAAAGATAATGAAGAAATAGAAGAAAAGAAGAAGAAGAAGGAAAAAGAAGAAGAACAAGAAGTGGTAGAAGAAGGGGAAGATGAAGAAAAGGAAGAAGAAGATGTAGAAGAGAAGAGAAGAATAAAAGGATATGAAGAAGAAAAAAGAAGAAGAAGAAGAAGAAGAAGAAGAAGAAGAAGTTGAACAAGAAGAAGAACCAGAAATGAAAGAAAAAAGAAGAAGAAGAAGAAGATGATGATGATGAATAAGAAGAAGAAGTAGAAGAAGAAAACAAGGAGCAAAAGTAGAAGAAAAAGAAGAAGAAAAAAGGGAGGAGGAAGTAGAAGAGGGATAAGGAGAAGAGCAAGGGGAAGAGGAAGAAGAAAAAGAAGAAGATGAAGAAGAGGAGATGAAGAAGAAGAAAAAGGAGAAGGTGAAGAAGAAGAATAAGCAGAAGGAGAAGTAGAAGAAGAAAAGGATGAGGAAGAAGAAGAAAAAAAGAGGAAGAATAGTAAGAAGAGGAAGAAGAACAAGAACAAGAACAAGAAGAAGCAGAAGAAGAAGTAGAAGAAGAAGAAGAAGAAGAAGAAGAAAAAGAAGAAGAAGAAGATGAAGAAGAAGAAGAACAATAAGAAGAAGAAGAAGAAGATCATGATGAGGAGGAGGAAGAAGAAGAAGAAGAAGAGGAAAAGGAAGAGGAAGAAGAAGAAGAAAAAGAAGTAGAAAAAGAATCGAAAAGAAGTAGAAGAAGAAGTCAAAGAGGAAGAAGATACAGAGTGGAAGAAAAAGATGAAGAAGTAGAAGAAGAAGAAGAAGAAGAAGAAGAAGAAGAAGATGAGGAAGAAGAGGAAGAGGAAGAAGAAGAACAAGAACAAGAAGATGAAGAAGAAAAAGAAGACGAAGAAGGGGAAGAATAAGAGGAGGATGAAAAAGAAATTGAGGAAGAAGAAGAAAATGAGGAAGAAGGAGAAGAAAAAGAAGAAGAAGAAGAAAAAGAAGAAGAAGAAGAAGAACAACTACAACAACAACAGTAACAAAAGAAGAAGATGGAGAAGAAGTAGAAGAAGAAGAGGAAGAAGAGAAAGAAGAAGAGGAAGAAGAAGATGAAGAAGAAGAAGAAGAAGGAGAAGAAGAAGGAGAAGAAGAAGTAGAAGTAAAACAAGAACATAAATAAGACGAAGAAGAAGAAGAAGAAGAAGAAGAAGAACAAATAGAGGGAGAAGAAGAAGAAGAACAACAACAACAACAACAATAACAAAAAGAATAAGAAGACGACGAAGAAGCAGAAGAAGAAGAGGAAGAAGAGAAAGAAGAAGAGGAAGAAGAAGATGATGAAGAAGAAGAAGAAGGGGAAGAAGAATGAGAAGAAGAAGAAGAAGAAGTGAAACAAGAACAAGAATAAGACGAAAAAGAAGAAGAAGAAGAAGTAAAGAAGAAGAAGAAGAAGAAGAGAAGAAGAAGAAGAGGAAGAAGAAGAAGAAGAAGAAGAAGAAGAACAAAAAAACGAGACAGAGGAAGATGAAGAAGAAGATGAAGAAGAAGAGGAAAAAGAAGAAGAAAAAAAAGAAGTAGAAGAAGAAGAAGAAGACGACGACGATGATGATGGTGATGAAGAAGAAGAAGAAGGAGAAGAAGAAAAAGTCGAAGAAGAGGAAGATGTAGAAGAATAAGAATTAGAAGAAAAGGAGGAAGAAGAAGAAGAAAAGAAGAAAAATGAGAAGAAGAAGAAGAACTGGAAGAAGAGGTGAAGAAGTAGAAGAAGTCGAAGAAGAAGGAGAAGAAGAAGAAGAAGAAGAGTAGAGGAACTTTAAGAAGAACAAGAAGAAGAAGAAGAAGAAAAAGAAGAAGAAGACGAACAAGAAGAAGAAAAAGAAGAAGAAGAAGATGAAAAAGAACCAGAAGAAGAAGAAGAAGGAGGAGGAGGAGGAGGGGAGGAGGATGAGGATAAGAGTAAGAATAAGAATAAAAGGAAGAATTAGAAGAAGAAGAAGATGAAGTAGAAGATGGAGAAGAAGAAGTAATCGAAGAACAATAACAAGTAGAAGAACTAGAAGAAGAAGAAGAAGAAGAAGAAGAAGAAAAAGAAGAAGAATAAGAAGAAGAAGTAGTAGAGGATGATGATGTAGAAGAAGTAGAAGAATTAGAAGAAGAAGAAGAAGAAGATTTTGGTGAAAAAGAAGAAGAAGAAGAAGAAGTAGAAGAAGATGATGATGATGATGAAGAAGAAGAAGGAGAATAGTAAGAGGAGGAGGAGGAGGAAAAAGAAGAAGAACAGGAAGAAGAAGAAGAAGAGAAAGAAGAAAAAGAAGAAGAAGAAGAAGAAGTAGGAGGAGGAGGTGAACATGAAGAAGAAGAAGAAGAAGAATAGTAAGAGGTGGAGGAGGAGGTAGAAGAAGAGGAGGAAGAAGAAGAAGAAAAGGAAGAAGAAGAAGAAGAGAAAGAAGAAAAGGAAGAAGAAGAAGTACAAGGAGGAGGAGGTGAAAAATAAGAAGAAGAAGAAGAAGAAGAAGAAGAAGAAGAAGAAGAAGATGATGATGATGATGATGAGGAAGAAGAAGAAGAAGAAGAGGAGGAAGAAGAAGAAAAGAAAGAAGAAGAGAAGGCAAAGAAGAAGAAGACAATGAGGAATAAGAATACAGAGTGGAAGAAAAAGATGAAGAAGAAGTAGAAGAGGAAGAAGAAGAAAAAGAAGAAGAACAAGAAGAACAAGAAGAAGAGGAAGATGGAGAAGAAAAGGAGAAGAAGAAGGAGGAGAAGAAGAAAAAGAAGAAGATAAAGAAGTAGAAGAAGAAGAAGATGAAGAAAAAGAAGAAGAAGAAGAAGAGGAAGAAGAAGTAGAAGAAGAAATAGAAGAAGAAGAAGAAGATAAAGAAGAAGAGAAGAAGAAGAAGAGTTGAAGAAGAAGATGAGGAAGAAGACGAAGAAGAGGAAGAAGAAGAAGGAGAGGAGGAGAAGAAGAAGAAGAAGAAGAAGAAGGAGAGGAAGGAGAAGAAGAAGAAGAACAAGAAGAAGGAGAAGAAGTAAGAGAAGAAGAAGAAGGAGAAGAAGAAGAAGAAGAAGAAGAAGTAATAGTAACAAAAGAAGAATAATAAGAAGAAGAAGAAATAAAAGAAGGGGAAGATGATGAAGAAATTGAAGGAGAAGAAGAAGAAGAAGAAGAAGAAGAAGAAGAAGAACAAGAACAAGAAGAGGAACAAGAAGAAGAAGGAGAAGAAGAAGAAGAAGAAGAAGAAGAAGAAAAAGAAGAAGAAGAAGGAGATGAAGAAGAAGGAGGAGAAGAAGAAGAAGAGGAAGAAGATGAAGTAGAAGAGGAGAAACAAGAAGAAGAAGAAGAACTTGAAATAGAAGAGGAAGTTGAAGATGAAAAAATTAAAAAACAAGAAGAAGAAGAAGAAGAAAAAGAAGTAGTTGAAGAAGAGGAGGAAGAAGAAGAAGAAAAGGAAGAAGAAGAGGAAGAAGAAGAAGAAAAGAAGTTGAAGAAGAAGAAGAAGAAGAAGATAAAGTAGAAGAAGAAGAGGAAGATTAAGAAAATGAGTAGAAGAAGAATGACGAAAAGGAAGAAGAAGAAAAAGATGTAGAAGAAGATGAAAAAGAAGTAGTAAAAGAAGTAGAAGAAAAAGAAGACAAAAAGTAAGTAGGGAAAAAAGCAGAAGAAGAAGAAGAAGAAGAAGAAGAAGAAGAAGAAGAAAAAGGAGGGGAACAGGAAGAGGAAGAGGGGCAAGAAGAGGAAGAAGAAGGGGAAGAACTGGAAGAAGAGGTAGAACAAGAAGAAGAAGCAGAAGAAGAAGAAGAAGAAGAGCAAGAAGAAGAAGAAGAAGAAGGAGAAGAATAAGAAGAAGAGGTGGAAGAAGAAGAAGAAGACGAAAAGAAGAAGAAGATGTAGAAGAAGAAGAAGAGGAGGAAGAAGAAAGATGAAGAAGAAGAAGAAGAACGGGAAGAAGTAAAAGATGAAGAAGTAAAGTAGAAGATGAAGAAGATAAAGAAGATTAAAAATAAGAGGAAGAGGAGGAGGAAGAAGAATAATATGAAGAAGCAGAAGAAGAAAGAGATGAGAAGAAGATGAAGAAGAAGATGAAGAGGAGGAAGACAAAGAAGAAGATGAAGAAGAATTAGAAGGAGAAAGAGAGGAATGAGGAGGAGAAAAAGATGAAGAAGAAGAAAAAGAGGAAGAAGGAGAGGAGGAAGAAAAAGAAGACGGAGAAGAAGTAGAAGAAGAAGAAAAAGAAGATGATGATGATGAAGTAGAAGAGGACGACGATGAATAAGAAGAAGAAGAAGAATCGAAGGAAGAAGAAGAGGAGGAAAAAGAAGAAGAAGAGGAAGAAGAAGGAGAACAAGAAGAAGAAAAAGAATGAGATGAAGAAGAAGAAGAAGAAGAAGGGGAAAAAGAAGAAGAAGAAGAAGAAGAAGAAGAAGAAGTAGAAGAGGAAGATGAAGAAGAAGAAGAAGAAGAAGAAGAAGATGGAGAAGAAGTAGAAGAAGTAGAAGAAGAAGGAGAAGGAGAAGGAGAAGGAGGAGAAGAGAAGGAGAAGAAGAAGAAGAAGAAGTAGAAGAAGAGGAAGAGTAAGAAGAAGAAGAAGAAGAGGAAGAAGAAGATGAAGAAGAAGAAGAGGAAGAAGAAGAGGAGGAGGAAGAATGAGAAGAGGAAGAGTAAGACAGAGAAGACGGGGAAAAGAAGAAGAAGACGAACAACAACGAGAAGAAGAAGTAGAGGAAGAAGAAGAAGAAGAAGAAGAATAAGAAGAACAAGAAGAAGAAGAGGAAGAAGAAGAAGAAGAAGAAGAAGAAGAAGATGAAGAAAAGAAGAGGACAAAGAAGAAGAAGAAAAAGAAGTACAAGAAGAAGAACAAGATGATGATGATGATGAAGAATTAGAACAAGAAGAAGAAGAAGTAGAGGAAGAAGAAGAAGAAGAAGAAGAAGAAGAGGATGAAGAAGAGGAAGAAGAAGAAGAAGACGACGAAGAAGAAGAAGAAGAAGAAGAAGTAGAAGAAGAGGAAGAGGAAGAAGATGAGGAGGGAGATGGAGAAGAAGAGGAAGAAGAAGAAGAGGAAGAAGAAGAGAAGATGAAGAAGAACAACAGGAAGAAGAAGAGGAAGAAGAAGAGGAAGAAGAAGAAGAAGAAGAGGAGGAGGAGAAGAAGTAGTAGAAGAAGAAGAAGAAGAAGAAGAAAATTCAGAGATGTAGAAGAAGTAGAAGAAGAAGAAAAAGAAGAAGAAGTAGAGGAAGATGAAAAGAAAAAGAAGAAGAAGAAGAAGAAGAAGAAGAAAAAGAAGATGATGTAGAAGAAATAAAAGAACTAGAAGAAGAAATAAAAGAAGAAGAAGAAGAAGAAGAGAGGAGAAGTAAGAGAAGAAGTAGAAGATGGAGAAAAAGAAGAAGAAGTAAAAAAACAACAACAAGAAGATGAAGAAGAAAAGAAGAGATGAAGAAGAAGAAGAAGAAGAAGAAGAAGAAAAAGAAGAATAGCAAGAAAATAGAGAAGAAGATGTTGGAGAAGTGGAAGAAGAAGAAGAAGAAGAAGAGGAAGAAGAAGATTAAAATGATGTAGAAATAGTAGTAGAAGACGTAAAACAAGAAGAAGAAGAAGAGGAAGAAGAAGAAGATGAAGAAGTAGTAGAAGAAGAAGAACAAGAAGAAGAAGAAAAGAAAGTAAAAGAAGTACAAGAGGAAGAAGAAGAAGAAGAAGGAGAAGAAGAAGAAGAACAAGAAGAAGAAGAACGAAGAAGAAGTGGAATAGGAAGAAGAAGAAGAAGAAGAAGATGATGATCAACCAGAAGAAGAAGTAAAAGAAAAACTAGAAAAAGAAGAAAAAGAAGAAGTAGAAGAAGAAGAGGAAGAAGAAGTAGAGGAAGAAGAAAAAGAAGAAGAAGAAGAAGAAGAAGAGGAGGAAGAAAAAGAAGTAGGAGGGGGAAGAAGTGACAGAAGAAGAAGAAGAAGGAGTTGAAGAAGAAGATTAAGAAGATGTAGAAGAAGAAGATGAAGAAGAGGAAGAAGAAAAAGAGAAGGAAGAAAAAGAAGAAGAAGAAGAAGAAGAATAAGAAGAATAAGAAATAAAATAGGAAGAAGAAGATGAAGAAGATGAAGAGAAAGAAGAAGGAGAAGAGGAAGATGACTAGGAAAAACAAGAAGAGGTAGAAGAAGAAGAAGTAGAATAAAAAGAATAAGAAGAATAATATGAGGAAAAAGAAGAAGTAGAAGAAGAAGAAGAAGAAAAATATAAAGAGGTAGAAGAGGAAGAAGAAGAGGAAGAAGAAGAGGAAGAATAGGAAGAAGAAGAAGAGAAGAAGAAGAGAAGGAACAAGTAGAAGAATAAGAAGGAGCAGAAAAAAGAGGAAGAAGAAAAAGAAGAGGATGAAGAAGAAGAGGAATAAGAAGAAGAAGAGAATTAAGAAGAAGATGAGGAAGAATAGAAAGAAGAAATAGAAGAAGAAAAAGAAGGAGAAGGAGAAGAAGAAGAAGAAGAACAGGAAGGAAATGAAGTAGAAGATGAAGAAGATGTAGAAAAAGAGTAAGAAGAAGAAGGAGAAGTAGTGGATGCACGAGAAGAAGAAGAAGAAGTAGAAGAAGAAGAAGAAGTAGAAGAAGCAGAAGAAGAAGAAGAAGAAGAAGAAGAAGAAGTTGAAGAAGAAGAAATAAAAATTTAAGAAGAAGTAGAAAAGGTGAGGAAGAAGAATATGATGTAGAAGAAGAAGAAGATGATGAGGAGAAAGAGAGGTGGAGGAAGAAGAATATGAAGAAGAAAAAGAAGAAGAAGAAGAAGAAGAAGAAGAAGAAGTGGAAGATGAAGAAGAAGAAGAAGGAGAGGAGGATGAAGAAGTAAAAGAAGAAGAAGCAAAAGAAGAAGAAAAGGATGAAGGAGAAAAAGATGTGTAGGAAGAAGAGAGGAGGAAGAAGAAAAAGAAGAAGATAAGGAATAAAAGAAGAAGACAAGGAATAAAAAGAATGAAGAAGATGAAGAAGAAGAGCTAGGAGAGGAAGAAGAAGAATAAGAAGAAGAAATGGAAGAAGAAGAAGAAGAAGAAGAAGTAAAGAAGGAAGAAGAAGTCGAAGAAGAAGAAGAAGAAAAAAAAGAAGAAGACGATGAAGAAGAAGAAGGAAAGGAGGATTAAGAAGTGAAACAAGAAGAAGAAGAAGAAAAGGAAGAAGGAGAAAAAGAAGTGTAGGACGAAGAAGAGGAAGAAGAAAAAGAAGAAGACGAGGAATAAAAAGAAGAAGACAAGGAATAAAAAGAAAGAAGAAAAAGAAGAAGAAGAACAAGTAGAGGAAGAATAAGAAGAAGAAATGGAAGAAGAAGAAAAAGAAGTAGTAGAGAAGGATGAAGAAGTAGAAGAAGAAGACGAAGAAAAATAAGAAGAAGACGATGAAGAAGAAGAAGAAGTGGAATAAGAAGAGGAGGTGGAAGAAGGAGAAGAAGAGGAACAAGAA
>JAIUJO010003116.1:22500-25000 GCA_023846275.1 Vanilla planifolia | reverse complement strand
AGAGGTAGAAGAAAAGGAAGAAGAAGATGAAGAAGAAAGAGAAGAAGAAGATAAAGAAGAGGAGGAAGATGAAGAGGAAGACAAAGAAGAAGGAGAAATAGAAATGGAAGAAGTTGAAAAGAAAGAAGTAAAAAAAGAAGAAAATGAAGGAGAAGAAGTTGTAGAAGAAGAAGAATAATAATAAGAAGAAGATGTGGAAGAAGAATAAGAAGAAATAGAAGAAGAAGAAGAAGATGAATAAAAATAAGAGGAAGAAAAAGATGAATAAGAAGAGGAAGCAGAAGGAGAGGAGGGAGAACTTGAAGTAGAGGAAGAAGGAGAAGAAGAAGGACGAGAAGAAGAAGGACAACAAGTAGAAGAAGATGAAGACAAAGTTGAAGAAGAAGAAGAAGAAGAAGAAGACAAAGAAGAGGAAGAAAAAGAAAAAGGAGTAGAAATAAAAAAAGCAAAAGAAGATGAATTAATAGTTGATGATGAAGAAGAAGAAGAAGAAGTAGTAGAAGAAGAAGAAGGAGAAGAAGAAGAAGAAGAAGTAGAAGAAGAAGAAAAAGTGGAAGAAGAAGAAGACGAAGATGATAAAGAAATGAAAGAAGAAAAAGAAGAAGAAGAAGAAGAAGTAGAAGAAGAAGAAGAAGAGGCAGAAGAAGAGGAAGTAGAAGAAGACGAAGATGATGAAGAAATACAAAAAGAAGAAGAAGAAGAAGAAGAAGAGGAAGAAGAAGAAGACGAAGATGATGAAGAAATAGAAGAAGAAGAAAAAGAAGAAAAAGAAGAAAAAGAACAAGAAGAAGGGGAAGAAGAAGACGAAGAAGATATATGATGAAGAACTAGAAGAAGAAGAAGAAGAAAAAGAAGAGGAAGAAGAAGAAGAAGATGAAGAAGAAGAAGAAGAGGAAGAAGAAGAAGAGGAAGAGGAAGAGGAAGAAGAAGAAGAAGAACAAGAACAGGAAGAAGAAGAGGAAAAAGAAGAAGAAAGAAGAAGACTAAGAAGAAGACTAAGAAGAAGAAGAAGAAGAAGAAGATGAAGAAGAGGATGCAGAAGAAGTAGAAAAAGAAGAAGAAAAGGAAGAAGGAGAAAAAGATGATAAAAAAGAAGAAAAAAGTTAAAGAAGCAAAAGGAGGATAAGGAGTAGAAGAAGAGGAAGAATAGGAAGAAGAGGAAGAAGAAGATGAAGTAGAAAAAGATGAAGAAGAAGTAGAAGAAGAGGAAGAAGAAGAAGACGAAGAAGAAGAAGAAGAAGAAAAAGAAGAGGAAGAAGAAGAGGAAGAAGAAGAAGAAGAAGAAGAAGAAGAAGAAGAAGAAGACGAAGAAGAAGAAGAAGAAGAAGAAGAAGAAGAATATGACGAGGAAGTGGAAGAACAAGTAGAAGAACTAGAAGAAGAAGAAGAAGAAGAAGAAGAAGAAGAAGAAGAACAAGAAGAAGATGGAAAAGAAGAAGAAGAAGAAGAAGAAGAAGAAAAAGAAGAAGAAGCATAAGAAGAAGAAAAAGAATAATAACAATAAAAGGAAGAGGAAGAAGAAGAAGAAGAAGAAGAATGAGTTGAGAAAGAAGAAGAAGAAGAAGAAGAAGAAAAACAAGAAAACGAAGAGGAAGAAGAAGAAGAAAAAGGAGAAGAAGACGAAGACAAAAAGGAAGAAGTAGACAGACATGAAGAAGAAGAAGAAGAAGTAGTTCTTGTAGTAGTAGTAGTAGAAGAAGAAGAAGAAGATGAAGAAAAAGTAGTAAAAGAAGAAGAGGCAAAAAAAAAGTAGAAGAAGGAGAAGTAAAAGAAGAAGAAGAAGAAGAAGAGAGGAAGACAAGGAAGAAGATGAGGAAGAAGAAAAAGAAGAAGTAGAAGAGGAAGACGAAGAAGAAGAAGAAAAATAAGAAGTAGAAAACCAAGAAAAAGAAGGATAAGAAGAAGAACAAGAAGAAAGTGGTTAAGAAGAAGAAAGAGGGTAGCAAGAAAAAGAGGGAGAAGAAAAATAAGAAGAGGAAGAATAAGAAGAAGAGGAGGAAGAAGAAGAAAAACAAGAACAAGAAAAAGAAGAAGAAGAAGAAGAAGAGGAAGAAGAAGAAGAAGAAGAGGGAGAAGAAGAGGAAGTAGAAGAAGTCGAAGATGATGAAGAAATACAAGAAGAAGAAGAAGAAGAAGAAGAAGAAGAATAATAATAATAATAAGAAGAAGAATAAGAAGAAGAAGAAGAAGAGGAAGCAAAAGAAGACGAAGATGATGAAGAAATAGAAGAAGAAGAAAAAGAAGAAGAAGAATAAGAAGAAGAAGAAGAAGTAGAAGAAGACAAGAATGATGAAGAAATAGAAGAATAAGAAAAAGAAGAAGAGGAAGAAGAAGAAGAAGATGAAGAAGAAGAAAAAGAGGAAGAAGAAGAAGAAGAAGATGAAGAGGAAGAAGAAGAACAAGATCAAGAAGAGGAGAAAAAGAAGAAGAAAGAAGAAGACTAAGAAGAAGAAGAAGAAGAAGAAGAAGACGAAGAAGGAGAAGAATAAGAAGAAGAAGG
>JAIUJO010003116.1:7500-12500 GCA_023846275.1 Vanilla planifolia | reverse complement strand
GAAGTAGAAGAAGACGAAGAAGTAGAAGAAGAAGTTGAAGAAGAAGAAGAAGAAGAACAAGGAGAAGAAGTAGAAGAAGTAGTGGAAGAAGAACAAGAGGAAGAAGAGGAAGTGGAAGAATAGGAAGAAGATGAAGAGAAGGAAATAGAAAAAGAAGAATAGGAAGAAGAAGAAGAAGAGGAAGAAGAAGAAGAGGAAGAAGAAGAAGAGGAAGAAGAAGACGAGGAAGAAGGAGAAGAAGAAGTACAAGTAGAAGAAGAAGAAGAAGAAAAAGATGTAGAGGAAGAAGAAGAAGAGGAAGAAGAAGAAGGCAAGGAAAAAGAAGAAGAAAAAGAAGAGGAAGAAGAAGACAAAGAAGAAGAAGAAGAAGAAGAAGAAGAAGAAAAAGAATAAGAGGAAGATGAAGAAGAAGAAGAAGAAGAAGAAGAAGAGAAAGAAGAGAAAGAAGAAGAAGAAGAAGAAGAAGAGGACAAAGAAGTTGAAGAAGAAGAAAAAGTGGTAGTAGAACAAAAAGAAGAAGAAAAAGAAGAAGACGATTATAATGATGAAAAAATGGAAGTAGAAGAAGAAGAAGAAGGTGAAGAAGAAGAAGAAAAAGAAGAAGATGAAGAATTGAAGAAGAAGAAGAAGTAGAAGAAGAAGAACAAGAAGAAGAATAGGAAGAATTGGAGGAGGTAGAAGAAGAAGAAGGGGAAGAGTAAGAAAAAGAAGGCGAGGAGAAGAAGATGAAGAAGAAGAATTAGGAGAAGAAGAAGAAGAAGTAGAGGAAGAAGAAGAAGAGGAAGAAAAGAAGAAGAAGAAGAAAAAGAACAATAAGAAGAAGAAGAAGAAGAATAAGAAGATGGAAAAGAAGAAGAAGAAGAAGAAGTACAGGTAGAAGAAGAAGAAGAAAAAGATGATGATGATGAAGAATTAGAAGAAGAAGAAGAAGGAGTACAAGAAGAAGTAGTAGAAGAAGAAGAGGATGAAGAAAAGGAGGAAGAAGAAGAAGAAGAAGAAGAAGAAGAAGAAGAGGAAGAAGATGTAGAGGAAGAAGAAGAAGAAGAGGAAGAAGAAGAAGAGGAAGAAGAAGAAGATGAAGAAGAACAAGAAGTAGAAAAAGAAGAAGGACGAGAAGAAGAAGAAGAAGAAGAAGATGAACAGGAAGAAGAAGAAGAAGAAGAAGAGGAAGAAGAAAAAGAAGAAGAAGAGGAAGAAGAAGAAGAAGAAGCAGAAGAAGAACAAGAAGAAGAAGAAGAAGAACAAAAAGAATAAGAAGAAGAAGAAAAAGAAGATGAAGTAGAAGAAATAAAAAAACTAGAAGAAGAAATAGAAGAAGAAGATTAAGAAGATGAAGGAGAAGAAGAAGAAGAAAAAAAAGAAGACGAAGAAAATGTAAAATAACAACAAGAAGAAGATACATAATAAAAATAATAATAATAAGAAGAAGAATAGGAAGAAAAATAAGAGAAGAAGAAGACGTAGAAGAAGTGGAAGAAGAAGAAGATGAAGAAGAAGAAGAAAAGGTAGAAGAAGATTAAAATGAAGTAGAAGAAGTAGAAGAGGTAGAAGAAGAAGAAGAAGAAAAAGAAGAAGAAGTGGAAGAAGAAACAGTAGAAGTAGAGGAATAAGAAGAAGAAGAAGAAGAAGAAGAAGAAGAAGAGGAAGATGAAAAAGAAGTTGTAGAAGAAGAAGAATAAGAAGAAGAAGAACAAGTGGAAGAAGAAGAAGAAGAAGAGGAAGAAGAAGTGCAAGAAGAAGAAGAAGAAGAAGAACAAGAAGATTAAGAAGAAGAAGAAGAAGAAGAAGAAGAGAAAAAAGAAGTGGAAGAAGAAGAAGTAGAAGTAGAAGAAGAAGAAGAAGTAGAAGAGGAAGAAGAACATGTAGAAGATGAAAAAAACTAGCAGAAGAGGAAGATGAATAAGAAAATGAAGAAGTAGAATACGAAGAATAAGAAGAATAAGAATAAGAAGAATATGAAGAATAAGAATAAGAAGAAGAATAATAGAAGATGTAGAAGAAAAAGATAAAGAAGAAGTAGAAGAGGAAGAAGAAGAATAAGAAGAAGAGGAAGAAGAAGAAGAAGAGGAGGAACAAGGAGAAGAATAAGATGGAGGAGAAGTAGATGAAGAAGAAAAAGTAGAGGAGGAAGACGAAGAAGGGGAAGAAGAAGAAGATGAGGAAGAATAAAAAGAAGAAACAAAAGAAGAAGAAGAAGGAGAAAGAGAAGAAGAAGAAGAATAGAAAGGAAAAGTAGAAGAACAAAAAGATGTTGAAAAAGAGGAGGAAGAAGAAGAAGAAGTAGTAGATGCACGAGAAGAAGAAGAAGAAGGAGAAAATGAAGAAGAAGAAGAAGAAGAAGAAATAAAAATTTAAGTAGAAAAGGAGGAAGAAGAAGAAGATGATGTAGAAGAAGAAGAAGAAGAAGAAGACGAGGAGGAGGAAGAAGAAGAAGAACAAGAACAAGAAGAGGAAGAAGAAGAAGAAGAAGAAGGAGAGGAGGATGAAGAAGTGGAAGAAGATAAAGAAGGAGGAGAAGAAGAAGAAAAGGAAGAAGGAGAAAAAGATCTGTAGGAAGAAGAAGAGGAGGAAGAAGAAAAAGAAGAAGACAAGGAATAAAAAGAAGAAGATGAGGAATAAAGAGAAGAAGAAGAATAAGAAGTAGAAAAAATGGAAGTAGTAGAAGAAGAAGAAGAAGTAAAGAGCGAAGAGGAAGTAAAAGAAGAAGAAAAATAGGAAGAAGACGATGAAGAAAAAGAGGAAGAAGAATACGAATAAGAACAAGAAGAATAAGAGGAAGTAGAAGAAGCAGAAGAAGAAGAAGAAGAAGAAGAAGAAGAAGAAGAATAAATAGAAGAAGAAGAAGAATAGTAACAAGAAGAGGAGGAGGAAGAAGAAGAAGAAGAAGAAGAAGAAGAAAAAGAAGAAGAAGAAGAATAAGGAGAAGAAGAAGAAGAAGAAGAAGAAGAAGAAGAGGAAGAAGAAGAAGAAGAAGAAGAAGAAGAAGAGGAAGAAGAAGAGGAAGAAGAAGAAGAAGAAGAAGAAGAGGAAGAAGAAGAAGAAGAAGAAGAGGAAGAAGAAGAAGAAGAAGAGGAAGAAGAAAAGGAAGAAAAAGTGAAGAAGAAGAAGAAAAAGAAGAAGAAGAAAAATTCGAAGGAGTAGAAGAAGAGAAAGATTAAGAAGAAGAAGAAGAAGAAGAAGAAAAGAAGAAGAAAAAGAAGAAGAAAAGATGAAGAAGAAAAAGAAGATGAAGTAGAAGAAGTAGAAGAAAAAGAAGAAGAAGAAAAAAAGAAGAAAAAGTAGTGGAAGAAGAAGAAGAGGAAGAAGGGAAAGAAAAGGAAGAAATAGATGAAGAAGAAGAAGATGAGAAAAGGGAGGAGGAAGAAGAATAGAAAGAAGGAGAAGAAGAAGAGGAAGAGGAAGAAGAAGCTAAAGAAGAAGCAGAAGAAGGAGAAGACGTAATAGTAGTAATAGTAGCAGAAGTAGTAGTAGTAGAAGAAGAAGAAGAAGAAGAAGAAGAAGAGGAAGAGGAAGAAGAAGAAGTGGAAGAAGAAGAAGAGGAAGAAGAAGAGGACGAGAAAGAAGATTATGAAGAAGAGGAAGAAGAAACAGAAGAAGAAGAATAAGGAAAAGGAGAAGAAAAAGAAGAAGAAGAAAAGGAAGGAAAAGAAGTTAAAGAAGAAGAAGAAGATGTAGAAGTAGAAGAAGAAGAAAAAGAAGAAGAAGAAACAGAAGTACGGGAAGAAGAAGAAGAAGAAGAACAACAAGATGAAGAAGAAGAAGAAGAAGAATACGAAGAAGATGAAAAATATGGAGGTGGAAAAGAAGAAGTACAAAAGGAGGAAAAAGAAGAAGAAGAAGGAGAAGAAGGAGAAGAAAAAGAAGAAGAAGAGGAAGAGGAGGAGGAAGAAGAAGAAGAAGAAGAAGAAGAAGAGAAAAAGAAGAAGAAGAAGAGGATGAAGAAGAAGAAGGAGAGGAGTAAGAAGTGTAAGAAGAAGTAGAAGAAGAAGAATAATAAGCGGAAGTAGAAAAGGAAGAAGGATAAAAGATGTGTCGAAAGTAGAAGAAAAAGTAGAAGAAGAAGAAGAAGAAAAAGTGGAAGAAGTAGAAGAAAAAGAAAAAGAAGATGAAGTAGAGGAAGAAGAAGTAGTAGTAGAAGAAGAAGAAGAAGTAGAAGAAGAAGAAGAAGAAGACGATGAAGAAGAAGAAAATGGAGAAGAAGAAGAAGAAGAAGACGAATAAGAAGAAGAAGAATAAGAGGAAGCAGAAGAAGAAGAAGAAGAAGAAAAAGTGGAAGAAAAAATAGAGAAGAAGAAGAAGAAGAAGAAGAAGAAAAAGAGGAACAAGCAAAGGAGGAAGAAGAAGAAGAAGATGAGGAGCAAGAAAAAGATGAGGAACAAGTAGAAGAAGAAGAAGAAAAAAAAGAAGAAGAAGGAGAATAAGAAGATGATGATGAAGAAGAAGAAGAAGAAGAAGAAGAGAAAGAAGATGAGGAAGAAGAAGAAGAGGAAGAACAAGAAAAAGAGGAAGAAGAAGAAAAGGAAAAATTCAAAGAAGTAGAAGAGGAAGAATAAGAAGAAGATGAAAAACAAGATGATGAAGAAGAAGAAGATGAAGAAATGAAGAAGAAAAAGAAGATGAATTAGAAGAAGTAGAAGAAGAAGAAGAAGAAGAAGAAGAAGAAAAGAAGAAAAAAGAAGTAGAGGAAGAAGAAGGAGAGGAAGAAGAGGAAGAAAAAGAAAAAGAAGGAACGAAGAGGAAGAAAAAGAAGTGTAGGAATAAGAGGGGTAGGAA
The DNA here is from genome assembly GCA_023846275.1 of Vanilla planifolia. NCBI lineage: Eukaryota > Viridiplantae > Streptophyta > Magnoliopsida > Asparagales > Orchidaceae > Vanilla > Vanilla planifolia. Next base: position 7,727 of record JAIUJO010003116.1, on the reverse strand, counting down.
GAAGGAGAAAACGAGGAAGAAGAAGAAGAAGTAGAAGAAGAAGAAAAAGAAGAAGAAGAAGGAGAAGATTAAGAAGAAGAAGTAGAAGTAGAGGAAGAAGAAGAAGACGAAGAAGAAGAAGAAGAAGAAGAAGAAGAAAAAGATAGAAAAGAAGAAGAAGAAAACAAGAAAAAGACTAAGAATAAGAAGAACGAGAAGAAGAAGAGGGAGAACAAGAAGAAGAAGAA
>JAIUJO010003116.1:0-5000 GCA_023846275.1 Vanilla planifolia | reverse complement strand
CAAAGTAAAAGTACTAGTAGTAGAAAAAGAAAAAGAAGAAGAAGCAGAAGAAGAAGAAGAAGAAGAAGAATAAGATGAGAAAGAATAAACAGAAGAAGAAGAAGAAGGCATAGAAGAAGAAGAAGTAGAAGAGGATGAGGGAAAAGAAGAAGAGGAAAAAGAAGAAAAAGAAGTAGAAGAAGATGAAGAAGAAGTAGAAGAAGAGGAATAAGGCGAAGAAGAAGAAGACAAAGAAGAAGAAGAAGATCGAGAAGAAGAAGAAGAAGAAGAAGAAGAAGAAGTAGCAGAAGTAGTAGAAGAGAAAGAAGAAGAAAAAGGAGAGGAAGAAGAAGAAAAAGAAGAAGAGGAGGAAGAAGAAGAGGAAGAAGAAGAAGAAGATATAGAAGAAGAAGAAGAAGAAATATAAGAAGAAGAAGAATAGGAAGAAGAACAAGAAGAGGAAGAAGATGAAGAAGAAATACAGCAAGAAGAAGAAGAAGGAGGAAGAGGAGAAGAAGATAAACGTGGAGAAGAAGTAGGAGAAGGAGAAGACGAAGAAGAAGAAGAAGAAGAAGAAGAAGATGATGAAGAAGAAGAGAAATGAGAAAAAGAAGAAGCAGAATAAGAAGAAGGGCAAAATAGATGAAGATGGAGAAGAACATGAAGAAATAGAAGAAGAAAATGAAGAAGATAAAGATGAATAAGAAAAATAAAAAGAAAAAGCAAAAGAAAATGTTGGAGAAGAACTTGAAGTTGAAGAAGAAGAAGAAGATGAAGTAGCAGTAGAAGTAGTTGTAGAGGAGGACGAGGAGGAAGAAGAAGAAGAAGAAAAAGAAGGAAAAGGAGAAGAAGACAAACAGAAAGAAGAAGAGAAAGAAGTAGTAGAAGAAGAAAAAGAAGTTGTACGAGAAGGATAAGAGGAGGAAGGAGTAGTAGAAGAAGAAGAAGAAGAAGAGGAAGAAGTCGAAGAAGTAGAAGAAGAAGAAGAATAAGAAGAAGTGGTAGAAGAGGAATATGAAGTAGAAGAAAAGGACGAAGAAGAAGTAGAAGAAGAAGAAGAAGATTTAGAAAAAGAAGAAGAGGATGAAGAAAAAAAGGAAGAAGAAGAAGAAGTAAAAGAAGAAGAAGAAGAAGAAGAAGAAGAAGAAGATGAAGAATAAGAAGTTGAAAACAAACAAGAAGAAGAAGAAGAAGAAGAAAAAGAGGGCCAGGTCAAAGAAAAAGAGGGAGAAGAAGAAAAGGAAGATGAAGAATAGCAAGAAAAGGAAGAACAAGAAGCAGAAGAAGAAGAAGAAGAAGAAGAAGAAGAAGAAAGAGGAGGAGAAGTAGAAGAAGAAAAAGTAGTAGAAGAAGAAGAAGAGGAAAAAGAAGAAAGAAGAGGAAGAAGAAGAAAGTGAAGAAGAAGAAGAAGAAGATGAAGTGGAAAAAGAAGAAGAAGTAGAAGATGGAGAGGAAGAAGAAGAAGAAGAAGAAGAAGAAGGAGAAGTAGCAGAAGAGGAAGAAGAAGAAGAAGAAGAAGAAGAAGAAGAAGAAGAAGAAGAAAAGGAAGTAGAAGAGGAAGAAGAAGAAGGAGAAGAAGAGGATGATGAAGAAATAAAAGAAAAAGAAGAAGAAGAAGAAGTGGAAAAAAGAAGGAGAAGAAGAAATAGAAGAAGAACAACAACAAGAACAAGAAGGAGGAGGAGAAGGAGAAGTTGAAGGTGGAGAAGAAGATGAAGGAGAAGAAGAAAAAGAAGAAGAAGATGAGGAAGAGAAATGTGAAGAAGCAGAAGAAGAAGAATAATAAGAAGAGAAAGAGGAGGAAGAAGAACATAAAGAAATAGAAGAAGAAGAAGAAGAAGAAAAGAAGAATATGAAAAAGAAGAACAAGAAGTAGAAGATAAAGTAAAAGAAGAAGAAGAAGAAAAAGAAGAAAAAGATGTAGACAAAGAGGAAGAAGAAAATGGGGAAGAAGATGACAACAAAGAAGAAGTAGTAGTAGAAGAAGAAGATGAAGAAGGAGAAGAACAAGAAGAAGAGAAAGAAGAAGAAGAGGAATAAGATGGTGATGAAGAAGAAGAATAAGAAGAAAGAGAAGAGGAAGAAGAAGAAGAAGAAGAGAAATATATAAAAGAAGAAGAAGAAGAGAAATATATAGAAGAAGAAGAATAATTAGATGGTCAAAAAAGAGAAGAAGAAGAATAATAATAATAATAATAATAATAAGAAGAAGAAGAAGAAGAAAATGATGATGAAGAAGAAGACGAAGAAGAAGACGAAGAAGAGAAAGAAGATGAACAGGTGGAAGAAGAAGAAGAGGAAGAATAAGAAGAGGAAGATGAAGAGAAAGAAGTAGAAGAAGAAGAAGAAGAAGAATAAGAGGAAGAAGCAAAACAAGCAGAAGAAGAAGAAGAAGAAGAAGAAGAAGAAGAAGAAAAGAAAGAAGAAGCAGAAGAAGAAGGAGAAGAAGAAGGAGAAGAAAAAGTAGTAGAGGAGGAAGAATAAGAAGAGGAAGAAGAAGAAGAAGAAATAGATGAAGCAGAAGAGGAATAAGAACTAGGAGTGGAAGAAGAAGAGGAAGAATAGGAAGAAGAGGTAGAAGAAGAAGAAGAAGTAGAAAAAGAAGAAGAAGAAGAAGAAGAAGAAGAAAAGGAAGAAAAAGGGAAAGAAGAAGAAGAAGAAGGAGAGGAAGAGGAGGAGGTAGAAGAAGAAGAAAAGAACAAATGGAAGAGGAAGAAGAAGAAGAAGAATAATAAGAAGAAGAAGAAGAAGAAGGCAAAGTAAAAGAAATAATAGTAGTAGTAGTAGTAGGAGGAGAAGAAGAAGAAGAAGAAGAAGAACAAGAAGAAGAGGAAGAAGAAGAAGAAGTTAAAGAAGAAGAAGTAGTAGATGAAGAAAAGAAGGTGGTGGAAAAAGAAGAAGAAGAGGATGAAGTAAAAGAAGAAGAAGAAGAGGAAGAAGAAGAAGGCAAAGAAGAAGAAGAGGATCGAGAAGAAGAAGTAAAAGAAGTAAAGGAAGAGGAAGAATAAGAAAAAGTGGAAGAAGAAGAAGAAGAAGAAGAGGAAAAAGAAGAAGAAGCAGCAGTAGAAGAAGAAGAAATACTAGAAGAAGAAGAAGAGGAAGAAGAAGAAGAAGAAGAAGAAATAAAAGAAGAAGATGAAGAGGAAGAAGAAGAAGAAGAAGTAGAAGAAGAAGAAGAAGAGATAGAAGAAGAAGAAGAAGGAGGAGGAGGAGGAGGAGGAGGAGAAGATGAAGGTGGAGAAGAAGAAGGAGGAGAAGAAGAAGAAGAAGAGAAATAAGAAGAAGAAGAAGAAAAAATAAGAAGCAGAAATAGAAGAAGAAGAAGAACATGAAGAAATAGAAGAAGAAGGAGGGAAGAAGAAGAAGAAGAAGAAGATGGCAAAGAAGTAGAAAAAGAAGAAGTAGAAGAACAAGAAAAAAATAGAAGTACAAGATGGATAGGAGGAAGGAGAAAGATTAGGAGAAGAAGAGAAAGAAGAAGGAGAAGAAGAATACAAAGAAGTAGAAGATGAAGAAGATTAAGAATAAGTAAAAATAGAGGAGAAAGATGAAGAAGAAGAAGAAGAATAAAAAGAAGAAGAAGATAAAGAAGAAGAGGAAGAAGAAGAAGAAGTAAAAGAAGAAGAAGATGAAGAAGAACAATAATAAGAAGATGAAGAATAAGAAGAAGAAAACAAAGAAGGAGAATAAGAAGAAGAAGAAGAAGAAGAAGGAGAAGAAGAAGAATAAGAAAAGGAACAAGAAGAAGAAGCAAAAGAAGAAGAAAATGTTGGAGAAGAAGAAGGAGAGGGAGAATAAAAAGAAGATGAAGAAGAAGAAGAAGAAGGTAGAAGAGGAGAAGTAGAAGAACAAGAGGAGGAAGAAGAAGAGGAAGAAGAAGAAGAAGAAGACAAAGAAGAAGAAAAAGAAGAGGAAGAAAAAGAAGAAGTAGAAGACGAAGATGTGGAAGAGGAAAAAGAAGAAAAATAAGAAGAAGAAGAAGAAGAAGACGACGAAGAAGAAGAAGTAGAAGAAGAAGAAGAAGAGGAAGAAGAAGGAAAATAAGAAGAGGAAGATGATGAAGAAGAAGAAGAAGTAGAAGAAGAAGAAGAAGAGGAAGAAGAAGGAAAATAAGAGAGGAAGATGATGAAGAAGAAGAAGAAGAAGAAAAAGAGAAGTAGAAGTAGTGTAAGTAATAGAAGAAGAAGAAGAAGAAGAAGAAGAAGAAGATGAAGAAGAAGAAGAACTAGAAGTAGAAGAAGTAGAAGAAGAAGGAGATGAAGAAGAAGAAGAAGAGCAAGAAGAAGAGGAAGAAGAACAAAAAGAAGAAGAAAAGAAGAAGAGACAGAAGAAGAAGAAGAAGAAGAAGAAGAAGAAGATAGTGAAGAAGAAGAAGAAGAAGAAGAGAAAGTTTTTGTGATAGCAGCAGTAGTAGAAGAAGAAGATGATGAGAAGAAAAAATAGTAGTAGAAGAAGAAGAAGAAGAAGAAGTAGAAGAAGAGGAAGAAGAAGAAGAAGAACTGGAAGAAGAAGAAGAAGAAGAAGAATAACAAGTAGAAGAAGAATAACAAGATGAAGATGATGAAGAAGAAGAAGAAGGACAAGAAGAAGATAAAGATGTAGAAGAAGAAGAAGAAGAAGTTTAGGAAGAAGAAAAAGAATAAGAAGGAGCAGAAGAAGAAGAAGAGGAAGAAGAAGAAGAAGAAGAAGAAGGAGAAGAAGAAGAGGAAGAAGAAAAGGAGAAGGGAAGAAGATGAGTAGGAAGAAGAAAAGGAGGAAGAAGAAGAAGAAGAAGTAGGCGAATAAAAAGAAGAAGAAGAAGAAGAAGAAGAAGTCGAAGAAGAAGGAGAAAAAGAAGCTGAAGAAGAAGAAGAAAAAGGAGAAGAAGTTGTTGAAGTGAAAGAAGAAGAAGAAGAAAAAGATGAAGAAGGAGTGGAAGTAGAGGAGTATGAAGAAGAAGAAGAAGAAGAAGAAGAAGAAGAGGAAGTAGAAGAAGGAGAGGAAGAAGAAAAAGAAGAAGAAGAAGAAGAAGAAGAAAACGA
>JAIUJO010002727.1:32500-40415 GCA_023846275.1 Vanilla planifolia | reverse complement strand
TTCCTCTTCTTCTTTTTCTTCTTCTTTCTCTTCTTCCATTTTTTATTCTTCTACTTCTCCATCTTCCTATTATTCTTTTTATTCTTCTTCTTCTTCATCATCATCCACTTCATCTTCTTTTTCATCTTTTTCTTCTTCTTCTTCTTCTTCTTCTTCTTCTTCCTCCCCCTACTTTCTTCCCCTCCTTTTTCTCCAGTTCTTCTTTCCTTGTTCTTCTTCTTCCTCCTCTTCTTCTTTCTCTTCTTCTTCTTCTTCTCCTCCTCCTCCTCCTTCCTCTTCTTTTCCTTCTTCTTCTTCTTCTTCTTCTTTTATTTCTTGCTCTCCTTCTTCTTCTTCTTATGCTTCTTTTTCTTGTTCTTGTTCTTGTTCTTCTTCTTCTCTTTCTCCTTCTTCGTCTCCCTCTCTTTCTCTTTGTCTTTCAAATTCTCCTTCTCCATCTCCTTCTCCTTCTACTTCTTATTCTCATTCTTGATCGCCTTCTCCTTCTCCTTCTCCCTCTTCTTGTTCTCCTCCTTCGCTTTCTCCTCCTCTTTCTTCTTCTTCTTCCTCTTCCTCTACTTCATTCTTTCTTCTTTCTTCTTTCTTCTTTCTTCTTCCTTCTTCATTCTTCCTTTTTCCTTCTTCCTTCTTTATTCTTCCTTACTCTTTCTTTTGTCTTTCTTCTTTCTTCTTTCTTCTTCATTCTTCCTCTTCTTCTTCTTCTCCTTCTTCTTCTTCGTCTTCTTCTCCATCTTCTTCTGTTGCTCTTACTTCTTCTTCTTCTTCTTCTTCTTCTCTGTCTTCTCTTTCTCCTTCTCCATCTTCATCTTCTTCTTATTCTTCTTCTTCTTTGTCTTGTTCTTCTCCTTCTTCTTCTTCTTCTTCTTATCCTTCTTCTTCTACCTCTTCTCCTTCTTTTTCTTCTTCTTTTTCTACTTCTTATTCTTCTTATTCTCTTCTTAATCTTTCTCTCCTTCTTCTTCAACTCCATCTTCTTCATCTTCTCCTTCTTCTTCTTCGTCTTCCTTTCCTTCTTCTTCTTCTTCTTCGTCTTCAATTCTTCTTCTTCATTGACTTCTTCTTCATCTTCTTCCTCTTCTTCTTCTTCTTCTTCTTCATCTTCTTCTGGTTCTTCTTCTTTTTTTCAATAGCTTCTTCTTCTTCTTCTTTTTCTTCTTCTTCTAATTCTTCTTCGTCTTCTTCTTCCCCTTCTCCTCCTCCTCCTTCATCCCCTGCCTCTTCTTCTTCTTCTTCCACTTCTTCTTCTTCCCCTTCTTCTTCTTTTTCTTGCCCTTCTTCTTCCTCTTCTCCTTCTACTTCTTCTTCTTCCACCTCTTCTTCTTCTTCTTCTTCTTCCTCCTCCTCCTCTTCTTCTTCTTCTTCCAATTCTTCTTCTTCATCTTTTTCTTCTTCTTCTTCTTCTTCTTCTTCTTTTACTTCTACTTCTTCTTCCTCTTCTTCTTCGTTTTCTTCTTCTTCTTCTTCTACTTCTTTTACTTCTTCTCCTTCTTCACCATCTTCTTCTTCTTTTTCTTCTTATTCTTCTTCTAATTCTTCTCCTTCTTCCCCTTCTTTTTCTTCCTCTTCATCTTCTTATTCCTCTTCTTCTCCTTCTTCTTCTTCTTCTTCTTCTTCTTCGTCTTCTTCCTCTTCTTCTTGTTCTTCTTCACCCTTCATCTTCTTCTTCTTCCTCCTCTTCTTGTTCTTCTTCACCTTCTTCTTCTTCTTCTTCCTTCCTTCCATTCTTCTTCTTCTTCTTCCTTTTCTTCTTCTTCTTCTTCTTCTTCTTCTTCTTCTTCTTCTTCTTCTTTTGCTTCTGCTTCTTCTTCATCCTTTTCTTCTTCTTCTTCTTCTTCTTCTTCATCTTCTACTTCTTTTCTTCTTCTCCTTCTTCTCCTTCTTCTTCTTCTTTCCCTTCTTATTCTTCTTTTGATTCTTCTCCTACTTCTTCTTAATCATTTTCTTTTTCTCCTTTTTCTTCTTTTTTTTCATCTACTTCTACTACTACTACTACTTCTACATCTACTTCTTCTTCTTCTTCTTTTTCATCATCTTCTTCATCATTATCATTATCTTCTTCTTCTTCTCCTCCACCTTCTCCTACTTCTTCTTCTTCTTCTTCTTCTTCAGCTTCTTCTTCTGATTCTTCTTCTTATTCTTGTTCTACGGCTTCTTCTCCTGCTCCTCCTCCTCCTTCTTCTTCTACTACTTCTTCCTCTTCTTCTTCTTCTTCTTCTTCTTCTTCTTCTACTTCTCCTTTTTCTTTATTTTCTATTCCTTCTTCTTCTTCTCCTCACCTTTTTCTTCTTCAATTTCTTCATCTTCTTCCTCTTCATATTTATGTTTCTTCTAATTCTTCTGCTTTCTCTTCTACTTCTTCTTCATCTTCTCCTGTGCATCTTTTTTCTTCTTATTCTTCTTCTTCTTCTCCTTCTTCCTCTATTTCTTCTTCCCCATCTTTTTCTTATTCTTCTTCTTCTTCTTCTCCTTCCTTTTTTATTCTTCATCATCTTCTTCTTCTTCTTCTTTTTATTATTATTATTCTTCTTCTTCTTCTTATTTTACTTCATCTTCTTCTTCTTGTCCTTTAGTCTCTTTCTTCTGCTTCTTCTTCTACTTCTTCTTCCTCATCCTCTGCTTCTCCTTCTTCTTTTTCTTCTTCTTCTTCTACTAACTACGTACACTACTTCTTCTTCTTCTTGTTCTTGTCCTTGTTCTTCCTTTTTTTCTCCTTCTTCTTCTTGTTCTTGTACTTCTTTTGCTTCTTTTCGTTCATAATCTGCTTCTTATTCTTCATCTTCCACTTCTTTTTCTTCTTCATCTCCCTCTTCTCTTTCTTCTTCTTCTACTACTTCTTGCTGACCTTCTTCTTCTTCATCATCCTTCCCTTCTTCTCCTTCTTCTTCTTCTTCTTCTTCTTCTTCTTCTTCTGCTTCTTCTTCTTCTTCTTTTTCTTCTTCTTCTTCTCCCTCTTCTTCTCCTTCTTCTCCTTCTTCTTCTTCTCCTTCTTCTTCTTCATCTTCTTCTTCTCTATCTTCTTCTTCTTCTTCTTCTTCTTCTCATTCTTCTCCTTCTCCATCTTCTCCTTCTTCTCCTTCTTCTTCTTCTCCTTCTTCTCCTTCTTCTTCTTCTTCTTCTTCTTCTTCTTCTCCTTCTTCTACTTCTTCTCCTTCTTCTCCTTCTTCTTCTTCTTCTCCTCCTCCTCCTTCTTCTTCTTCTCCTTCTTCTCCTTCTTCTTCTTCTTCTCCTTCTTCTTCTTCTTCTTCTTCTTCTTCTTCTTCTTCTCCTTCTTCTTCTTCTTCTTCTTCTTCTTATCCTTTTTCTTCTTCTTCTTCTTTTTTCTTCTCTTCTCCTCCTCCTTCTTCTTCTTCTTCTTCTTCTTCTCATTCTTCTTCTATTGCTTCTACTTCTTCTTCATCTTCTTCATTTTATTCTTCTTCTTCTTTTTCTTCTTCTTCTTTTTCTTCTTTTTCTTCTTATTCTTCTTATTCGACTTCTCAATCATTCTCTCCTACTTCTTCTTCTTCTCCTTCTTCTTCATCTTCTCCCTCTTCTTCTTCTTCTTCCACTCCTTCTTCTTCATCTTCTTCTTCTTCTTCAACTTCTTCTTCTTCTTCTTTACCTTCTTCTGCTTCTTCTTCTACCTTTTCTTCTTCTTCTTCTTCTTCTTCATCTTTTTGTTCAACTCCTCCTCCACCTATTTCTTCTTCTTCTTCTTTTTCTTCTTCTTCTACTTCATCTTATTCTTCTTTTTCATCTTCATCTCCATCTCCTTCTTCCACTTCTTCTTCTTGTTCTACTTCTCCTTCTTCTTTTACTTTTTCTTCTCCATCTTTTCCTTCATCATCTCCTTCTTCTTCATCCATTTCTTCTTCCTCTTTTCCTTCTCCTTCTTCTTCTTGATCTTCTTCTTCTTCTTGTTCTATTGCTTATTCTTATTCTTACACTTCTTCTTCTACTACTTCTTCTTCCCCATCTTCTTTTTCTTCTTCTTCTTCATCTTCTTCTCCTCCCCCTCCATCTTCTTCTTCATCTTCTTCCTCCTCTTCTTCTTCTCCCTTCTTCTTCTCCTCCTTCTTCTTCTTATTCTTCTTCTTCTTCTTCTTCTTCTTCTTCTTCTTCTTTTTCTTCTTCTTCTTATTCTTCTTCTTCTTCTTCTTCTTCTTCCACATCTTTTTCTTATTCTTCCTCTTCGTCTTTTTGTCCATCATCTTCTTCTTCTTTTTCTCCTTTCACTTCTTCTCTTTCTTGTTCCTCTTCTTCTTCTTGTTCTTTTGCTTCTTCTTCTCCTTCCTCTTCTTCTTTTGTTTTTTTTCTTGTTCTCCTCCTTCTTCTTCAACATCTTCTTCTTCTTCTACATCCTTATATTCTTGTTCTTCGTCTTTTCCTTCTTCTTCTTCTTCTTCTTCTTCTACTTCTTCTTCTGCTTCTTCTTCTTCTTCTTCTTCTTCTTGTTCATCAACATCATCATCATCATCATCTACTTGTTCTACTTCTTCTTCTTCTTCTTGTTCTTCTTCTTCTTCTTGTTCATCATCATCATCATCATCATCTACTTGTTCTACTTCTTCTTCTTCTTCTTCTTCTTCTTCTGTAACTTCTTCGTCTTCTATTCTTTTTCTCTTTCTTCTTTTCTTCTACTTCTTCTTCTTCTTCTTCTTCTCATTCATTTTATTCTTCTTTTTTTCTTCTTCCTCTTCTTCTTCTTCCTCTCCTTCTTCTTCTTCTTCTAGCTTTTGTTTTCTTCTAGTTCTTCTTCATCTTTTTCTTCTTTTTCTTCTTCTTCTTCTTCTTCTTCTTCTTATCCTTTGTTTTTTTATTCTTCTCTTTCACCATCATCATCATCTTCTTCTTCTTCTTCTCATTCGTCTTCTTCTTTTCTTCTTCTTCATCTCCTTGTTCTTCTTTTTGTTCTTCTACATCTTCTTATTCATCCTCTTCTTCTTTTACTTCTTCTTCTTCTTCATCATCAACTTTTTTTTTCTTCTCCTTCTTCTTATTCCTCTCTTTCCACTTCTTCTCCTTTTTCTCCTTCATCATTTACTTCAACTTCTTCCTCTACTTCTTCTTCTTCTTCTTCTTCTTCTTCTTATTCTACTTCATCTTCTTTTTCTTCTTCATCTATTTCTTCATCTTCTTGCTCTTCTTTTTCTTCTTCTTCTTCTTCTTCTTCAACTTCTTCTTCCTCTTCTACTTCTTCTTTTTCTTCTCCTTCTACACCTTCTTCTTCTTTTTATTCTTATTCTTCATCATCTTCCTCTTCTCCTTCTTCTTCTTCTCCTTCTTCTTCTTCTTTTTCTTCTTCTCCTTCTTTTACTTCTTTTTCTTCTTTGCCTTTTTCTTCTTCTTCTGCTTCTTCTTCTTCTTCTTCATCCTCTTCTTCTACTCATTCTTCTTTTTGTAATTCTTCTTCTTTTCTTCTTCTTCTCTTTCTTCTTCTTCATCTTCAACTTCTTCTTCTCCTTCTTCTTCTACTTCTTCTTTTTCTCCATCATCTTCTTCTAGTTTTTTCCTCATCTTCTTCTTCTCCTCGTTCTTCTAGTTCTTATTGTTCTTCATCTTCTTCATCTTGTTTTTCTTCCTCATCTTCTTCTTCTTTCTCTTCTTCTTCTTCTTCTTCTTCTACATCTTCTTCTTCATCATCATCTTCTTTTTGTTCTTCTTGTTCTTCTTGTTCTTCTTGTTCTTCTTGTTCTTCTTGTTCTTGTTGTTCTTCTTCTTCAGCTTCTTCTTCTTCTTCTTCATCTACTTTTTCTTCTTCTTATTCTTCTCCTTTTTCTTCTTTTTCTTCTTTTTCTTCTTCTTCTTCTACTTCTACTTCTTCCACTTCTTCATCTTCTTCTTATTCTTATTCTCACTCTTCTTCTTCTTCTTCTTCTTCTTCTTCTTCTTCTTTTTCTTCTTATTGTTCTTCTTCTTCTCACTGTTGTTCATCAGCTTCTTCTTTTTTCTTGAAATTCTTCTTGTTTTTCTTCTTCTCCTTCTTCTTCTTCTTCTTCCTCCTCTTCTTAATCTTTCTCCTATTCTTCTTCTTCTTTTTGTTCTTGTTCCTCCTCTTCTGCTTCTTCTTCTTCTTCTTCTTCTTCTCTTCTTCCTTTTCTTCTTCTTCTTCTTCTTCTTCTTCTTGTTTGACGTCTTGTCCTTCATTTTCTTCTTGTTCTTCTTCTTCTTCTTCTTCTTCTTCTTCTTCTTATTCTTCTTATTCTTCTTCTTCTTCTTCTTTGTCTTCTTCTTCTTCTACATTATATTCTTCTGCACCTCTATCTCCTTTCTATTGTTCATCATCATCTTCTTCTAATTCTTCCTCTTCTTCTTCTTCTTCTTCGGCTTCTTTTTCCTCTTCTTTTTCACAATATTATTCTTATTTTTCATCATCATCATCTTCTTCTTCTTCTTCTTTTTCTTCCCCATCTTCTTCTTCTTCTTCTTCTTCTTCTCCTTCTTGTTCTTCTACTACTTCTTCTTCTTCATCTACTTCCTGTTCTTCTTTTTCATTCGCTTCTTCTCCTTTTTCTATTTCTTCTTCTACTTCTCCTTTTTCTTCTTCAATTTCTTCATCTTCTTCCTCTTCATATTTATGTTTCTTCTAATTCTTCTGCTTTCTCTTCTACTTCTTCTTCTTCATCTTCTCCTCTACGTCTTTTTTCTTCTTATTCTTCTTCTTCTTCTCCTTCTTCCTCTCCTTCTTCTTCCCCATCTTTTTCTTATTCTTCTTCTTCTTCTTCTCCTTCTTCCTTTTTTATTCTTCATCTTCTTCTTCTTCCTTATCTTTTTCTTATTCTTCTTCTTCTTCTTCTCCTTCTTCCTTTTTTATTCATCATCTTCTTCTTCTTCTTTTTTCTATTCTTCTTCTTCTTATTATTATTATTATTCTACTTCATCTTCTTCTTCTTCTCCTTTAGTCTCTTTCTTCTACTTCTTCTTCTACTACTACAACTACTTCCACTACTTCTTCTTCTTCTTCTTCTGGACCTTATTCTTCCTCTTTTCCTCCTTCTTCTTCTCATTCTTGTACTTCTTTTGCTTCTTCTCTTTCATAATCTACTTCTTATTCTTCTTTTTCCACTTCTTTTTCTTCTTCATCTCCCTCTTCTCTTACTTCTTCTTCTTGTACTTCTTCCTGACCTTCTTCTTCTTCATCATCGTTCCCTTCTTCTCCTTCTTGTTGTTGTTGTTGTTCTTCTTCTTCTCTCCCTCTTCTTCTCCTTCTTCTCCTTCTTCTTGTTCTTCTTCTTCTTCTTCTTCTCCTTCTTCTCCTTCATCTTCTCCTTCTCCATCTTCTTCTTCTTCATCTTCTTCTTCTTCTTCTCATTCTTCCCCTTCTCCATCTTCTACTTCTTCTCCATCTTCTACTTCTCCTTCTTCTCTTTCTTCTTCTTCTACTACTTCTTCTTCTTCTACTGCTTCTACTTCTTCTCCTCCTTCTTCTTCTTCTTCTTCTCCTTCTTCTCCTTCTTCTTCTTCTTCTCCTTCTTCTTCTTCTTCTTCTTGTCCTTCTTCTTCTTTTTCTTCTTCTTCTTCTTCTTCTTCTTCTTCTTCTTCTTCTCCTTCTTCTTCTTCTTCTTCTTCTTCATCTTCTTCTTCTCGTTCTTCTTCTATCGCTTCTACTTCTTCTTCATCTTCTTCATTTTTTTCTTCTTCTTCTTCTTCTTCTTCTACTTTTTCTTCTTCTTATTCTTCTTATTCTACTTTTCAATCTTTCTCTCCTTCTTCTTCTTCTTCTCCTTCTTCTTCATCTTCACCCTCTTCTTCTTCTTCTTCCATTCCTTCTTCTTCTTCTTCTTCATCTTCTTCTTCTTCTTCAACTTCTTCTTCCTCTTCTTCTTCTTCACCTTCTTCTGCTTCTTCTTCTACCTTTTCTTCTTCTTCTTCTTCTTCTTTTTGTTCAACTCCTCCCCCTCAACCTACTTCTTCTTCTTCTTCTTCTACTTCATCT
>JAIUJO010002727.1:20000-22500 GCA_023846275.1 Vanilla planifolia | reverse complement strand
CACATCCTTCCTCTTCTTATTCTTCCTCTTCATCATTTTCTTCAACTTCTTCTTTTTCTTCCTCTTCTTCTTCTTTTTTCCTTCTTCTTCTTATTCATTATCATCTTCTTCTTCTACTCCTTCTTCATGCTCTTCTTCTTCTTCTTCTCCTCCTCCTCCTCCTTTTTCACCTTCATCTTCTACTTCTTCTTCTTCCCCTTCTTCTTCTTCTTCTTCTTCTTCTTCTTCGTTTTCCACTTCTTCTTCTTCTTCTTCTTCATCAACTCCTCCTCCTTCTTCTTCTTCTTCTTCTTCTTATTCTTCTTTCACTTCTTCTTTTTCTTCATCTTCTTCTTCTTTTTCTTCCTCTTCTTCCTCCTCTTCCTCTTCTTCTTCTTTTCCTTGTTCTTTTTCTTCATCTTCTTCTTCTTCTTCTTCTCCTTGTTCATCTACATTTTTCTTCTCATTATTCTTCTTCTCCTTCTCCTTCTTCTTCTTCTTCTTCTTCTTCTTCTTCTTCTCCTTCTTCTTCTACTTCTACTTCTTCTACTTCTTCTACTTCTTCTTCTTCTTCTTCTCCTTCTTCATCTTCTTCTTCTTCTTTTTCTTTTTCTCCTTCATCTACTACTTCTACTTCATCTACTTATTCTTCTCTTTCTTCTTCTTCTTCTTCTTCTTCTTGACTCTCCTTCTTCATCTTCATCTTCTCCTTCTTCATCTTCTTCTTATTCTTCTTTTTCTTCTTCTTATTTTTCTTCTTCTTCTTCTTCTTTTTCTTCCTATTCTTGTTCTTCTTCTTCTTCTACTTCTTCTTCTTCCTCCTCCACTTCTTCTTCTTCCTCTTCCACTTCTTCTTCTCCTTCTTCTTCTTCTTCTTCTTCTTCCCCTTCTTCTTTTTCTTCTTCTTCCTCTTCTTCTACTTCTGCTTCTTCTTCTTCATCTTCTTCTTCTACTACTACTTCTTCTTCCTTATCTTCTTCTTCTTCTTATTCTTCATCATCATCATCTTCTTCTTCTTCTTCTTCTTCTTCATCCCCTTCTTCTACCTAATCTTCTTCTTCTTCTTTTTCTTCTACTTCTATGTCTTCTTCTTCTTCTTCTTCTTCTTCTTCTTTCTCCTCCTCTTCTTCTTCTTTCTTCTTCTTCTTCTTCTTCTTCCTTATCTTCTCCTTCTTCTTCTTCTTCATCTTTTCCATCAACTTCTTCTTCTTCCAATTCCTCTTCTTCTTCTTCTTCTTTTGCTTCCCTTTCTCTTTCTTCTTCTTCTTCTTCTTCATCCACTTCTTCTTCATCTTCTTCTTCTTCTTCTTCTTCTCAATCATCAACTTCTTCTTATTTTTCCTCTTCTTTTTTGTCTTCTTCTTTTTCTTTTTCTTCTTCTACTTCTTTTTCTTCTTTTTCTTCTCCTTCTTCTTCTTCAACTTCTTGTCCTTCTTCTTCTTCTTCTGGTTCTTCTCCTTCTTCATCGTCTCCATCTTCTTCTTCTTCTTCTTCTTCTTCTTATACTTCACATTCCACTTCTTCTCCTCCTCGTTCTTCTCCTTGTTGTTGTCCATCATAATCTTCTTCAAATTCTTCCACTTCTTCTTTTTCTTGTCCTTCTTCTTACACTTCTTTTTCCTCTTCTTCGTCTTATTATTTCTCTTATTTTTCATCATCTTCTTCTACTTTTCTTCCTTATCTTCCTCTTCTTCTTCTTCTTCTTCTTCTTCTTCATCTTCTTCTTCTACTTCCTGTTTTTCTTCTTTGACTTTGTCTTCTTCTACTTCTTGTTCTTCTTCATCTTCTTGTTCTTAAAATTTTTCTTCTTCTTCTTCATCTTCTTCTTCTTCTCCTTCTTCTTCTCCTTCTTTTTTTCCTTCATCATCTTCTTCTTTTTCTACTTCTTCTTCTTCTCCTTCAACATCTTCATCTTCTAGTTTTCTTAATTCTTTTTCTTCTTCTTCATTTTCTACTCTTCTCCTTCTCATCATCTTCTTCTTCTTCTTCCCCCTCTTCTCCCTCCTCTTCTCATTGTTCTTATTATTGTTATTATTATTATTATTATTATTTTTATTATTATTCTTTTACTTCTTCTTCTTCCCCATCTTCTTCTTGTTCTTCTTTTTCTTCTTCTTCTTCAACTTTCTCCTCTTCTTTTTCTTCTTCTCCTTGTTCTTCAACTTCTTCTTCCTTTCTCTTCCTTCTTCTTCTTCTTCTTCTTCTTCTTCTTCTACAACTTCTTCATCATCTTCTTCTTCTCCTACTTCTTCTTCATCATCTTCTTCTTTTTTTTCTAATTCTTTTTCGCCTTCTTCTTCGACTTTTTCTTCTTCTTCTTCACCATCTTCTTCTTTTTCTCCATTATCTTCTTCTTTTTCTTCTTCTTTTTCATCCAATTTTTTTTCTTCTTCTACTTCTTTTTCTTATTCTACTTCTTCATCTTCTTGTTCTTTTTCTTCTTATTATTCTTCCTCTTCTTATTCTTCTTCTTCTTCTTCTTGTCCTTCTTCTTCTTGTTATTACTGTTATTGTTGTTATT
>JAIUJO010002727.1:0-17500 GCA_023846275.1 Vanilla planifolia | reverse complement strand
TTCTTCGTCTTATTATTTCTCTTATTTTTCATCATCTTCTTCTACTTTTCTTCCTTATCTTCCTCTTCTTCTTCTTCTTCTTCTTCTTCATCTTCTTCTTCTACTTCCTGTTTTTCTTCTTTGGCTTTGTCTTCTTCTACTTCTTGTTCTTCTTCATCTTCTTGTTCTTAAAATTTTTCTTCTTCTTCTTCATCTTCTTCTTCTCCTCCTTCTTCTTCTCCTTCTTTTTTTCCTTCATCATCTTCTTCTTTTTCTACTTCTTCTTCTTCTCCTTCAACATCTTCATCTTCTAGTTTTCTTAATTCTTTTTCTTCTTCTTCATTTTCTACTCTTCTCCTTCTCATCATCTTCTTCTTCTTCTTCCCCCTCTTCTCCCTCCTCTTCTCATTGTTCTTATTATTGTTATTATTATTATTATTATTATTTTTATTATTATTCTTTTACTTCTTCTTCTTCCCCATCTTCTTCTTGTTCTTCTTTTTCTTCTTCTTCTTCAACTTTCTCCTCTTCTTTTTCTTCTTCTCCTTGTTCTTCAACTTCTTCTTCCTTTCTCTTCCTTCTTATTCTTCTTCTTCTTCTTCTTCTTCTACAACTTCTTCATCATCTTCTTCTTCTCCTACTTCTTCTTCATCATCTTCTTCTTTTTTTTCTAATTCTTTTTCGCCTTCTTCTTCGACTTTTTCTTCTTCTTCTTCACCATCTTCTTCTTTTTCTCCATTATCTTCTTCTTTTTCTTCTTCTTTTTCATCCAATTTTTTTTCTTCTTCTACTTCTTTTTCTTATTCTACTTCTTCATCTTCTTGTTCTTTTTCTTCTTATTATTCTTCCTCTTCTTATTCTTCTTCTTCTTCTTCTTGTCCTTCTTCTTCTTGTTATTACTGTTATTGTTGTTATTATTCTAGTTCTTCTTCTTCCTCTTCTTCTTCTTGTTTTTCTTCTTGCCCTTCGTCATATTGTTCTTCTTCTTTTTCTTCTTCTTCTTCTTCTTCCTATTCTTCTCCTTCTCCTCCTTCTTTTTCTTCTTCTTGACCTCCTTCTTCTTCTTCTTGTTCTTCCACTTCTTCTTTTTCTTCTTCTTCTTCTTCTTATTCTTCCTTTTCTTCTCCTTCTTCTTCACCAACATCATGTTGTTCTACTCCTCCTTCTTCTCCTCCTCCTTCTTTTACTCCTTGATCTTCTAGCTTTTCTTCCTCTTCTTTTCTTCTAATTCTTCTTCTTCTTCTTCTTCTTTTCCTCATCACCATCATCATCATCTTCTTCTTCTTCTACATAATCATCTTCTCAATCTTCTACTTCTTCTACTTTGTCTACTTCTTCATCTTCTTGTTGTTGTTCTTCTTCTATTTCTTCTTCTACTTCCTCTTCTTCAGCTTCTTCTGCTACTTCTTCTTCCTATTCTAATCCTTTTTCTTCTTCTTCTTCTTCTTCTTCTTCTTCTTTTTCATCATCATCATCATAATCTTCATCTTCTTCTTCTTTGTCTTCTACTTCTTCTTCGTCTTGTTCTCCTCCTCCTCCTCCTCCTCATTCTTCTTCTTCTTCTTCTTCTTCTTCTTCTTCTTCTTCTTCATCTTCTTCTTCCTCTTTTACTTGTTCTACTTTTTCTTCTTCATCATCTTCTTCTTCTTCTTCTTTTCCTTCTTCTCGAACTTTTACTACTTGTTCTTCTTCTTCTTCTTCTTCTTCTTTGTCTTCTTCCACTTCTTCTTCTTCTTCTTTTTCTTCTTCCCCTTCATCATCGTCATCATCACCTGCT
Organism: Vanilla planifolia; assembly: GCA_023846275.1. NCBI lineage: Eukaryota > Viridiplantae > Streptophyta > Magnoliopsida > Asparagales > Orchidaceae > Vanilla > Vanilla planifolia. The sequence goes on along the minus strand of JAIUJO010002727.1, from coordinate 15,744 downwards.
TCTTCTTCTTCTTCTTCTCCTTCTCCTTCCTCTTCCTTTTTTCTTCTTCTTCACATCCTTCCTCTTCTTATTCTTCCTCTTCATCATTTTCTTCAACTTCTTCTTTTTCTTCCTCTTCTTCTTCTTTTTTCCTTCTTCTTCTTATTCATTATCATCTTCTTCTTCTACTCCTTCTTCATGCTCTTCTTCTTCTTCTTCTCCTCCTCCTCCTCCTTTTTCACCTTCATCTTCTACTTCTTCTTCTTCCCCTTCTTCTTCTTCTTCTTCTTCTTCTTCTTCTTCTTCGTTTTCCACTTCTTCTTCTTCTTCTTCTTCATCAACTCCTCCTCCTTCTTCTTCTTCTTCTTCTTCTTATTCTTCTTTCACTTCTTCTTTTTCTTCATCTTCTTCTTCTTTTTCTTCCTCTTCTTCCTCCTCTTCCTCTTCTTCTTCTTTTCCTTGTTCTTTTTCTTCATCTTCTTCTTCTTCTTCTTCTCCTTGTTCATCTACATTTTTCTTCTCATTATTCTTCTTCTCCTTCTCCTTCTTCTTCTTCTTCTTCTTCTTCTTCTTCTTCTCCTTCTTCTTCTACTTCTACTTCTTCTACTTCTTCTACTTCTTCTTCTTCTTCTTCTCCTTCTTCATCTTCTTCTTCTTCTTTTTCTTTTTCTCCTTCATCTACTACTTCTACTTCATCTACTTATTCTACTCTTTCTTCTTCTTCTTCTTCTTCTTCTTGACTCTCCTTCTTCATCTTCATCTTCTCCTTCTTCATCTTCTTCTTATTCTTCTTTTTCTTCTTCTTATTTTTCTTCTTCTTCTTCTTCTTTTTCTTCCTATTCTTGTTCTTCTTCTTCTTCTACTTCTTCTTCTTCCTCCTCCACTTCTTCTTCTTCCTCTTCCACTTCTTCTTCTCCTTCTTCTTCTTCTTCTTCTTCTTCCCCTTCTTCTTTTTCTTCTTCTTCCTCTTCTTCTACTTCTGCTTCTTCTTCTTCATCTTCTTCTTCTACTACTACTTCTTCTTCCTTATCTTCTTCTTCTTCTTGTTCTTCATCATCATCATCTTCTTCTTCTTCTTCTTCTTCTTCATCCCCTTCTTCTACCTAATCTTCTTCTTCTTCTTTTTCTTCTACTTCTATGTCTTCTTCTTCTTCTTCTTCTTCTTCTTCTTTCTCCTCCTCTTCTTCTTCTTTCTTCTTCTTCTTCTTCTTCTTCCTTATCTTCTCCTTCTTCTTCTTCTTCATCTTTTCCATCAACTTCTTCTTCTTCCAATTCCTCTTCTTCTTCTTCTTCTTTTGCTTCTCTTTCTCTTTCTTCTTCTTCTTCTTCTTCATCCACTTCTTCTTCATCTTCTTCTTCTTCTTCTTCTTCTCAATCATCAACTTCTTCTTATTTTTCCTCTTCTTTTTTGTCTTCTTCTTTTTCTTTTTCTTCTTCTACTTCTTTTTCTTCTCCTTCTTCTTCTTCAACTTCTTCTCCTTCTTCTTCTTCTTCTGGTTCTTCTCCTTCTTCATCGTCTCCATCTTCTTCTTCTTCTCCTTCTTCTTCTTATACTTCACATTCCACTTCTTCTCCTCCTCGTTCTTCTCCTTGTTGTTGTCCATCATAATCTTCTTCAAATTCTTCCACTTCTTCTTTTTCTTGTCCTTCTTCTTACACTTCTTTTTCCTCTTCTTCGTCTTATTATTTCTCTTATTTTTCATCATCTTCTTCTACTTTTCTTCCTTATCTTCCTCTTCTTCTTCTTCTTCTTCTTCTTCATCTTCTTCTTCTACTTCCTGTTTTTCTTCTTTGGCTTTGTCTTCTTCTACTTCTTGTTCTTCTTCATCTTCTTGTTCTTAAAATTTTTCTTCTTCTTCTTCATCTTCTTCTTCTCCTCCTTCTTCTTCTCCTTCTTTTTTTCCTTCATCATCTTCTTCTTTTTCTACTTCTTCTTCTTCTCCTTCAACATCTTCATCTTCTAGTTTTCTTAATTCTTTTTCTTCTTCTTCATTTTCTACTCTTCTCCTTCTCATCATCTTCTTCTTCTTCTTCCCCCTCTTCTCCCTCCTCTTCTCATTGTTCTTATTATTGTTATTATTATTATTATTATTATTTTTATTATTATTCTTTTACTTCTTCTTCTTCCCCATCTTCTTCTTGTTCTTCTTTTTCTTCTTCTTCTTCAACTTTCTCCTCTTCTTTTTCTTCTTCTCCTTGTTCTTCAACTTCTTCTTCCTTTCTCTTCCTTCTTCTTCTTCTTCTTCTACAACTTCTTCATCATCTTCTTCTTCTCCTACTTCTTCTTCATCATCTTCTTCTTTTTTTTCTAATTCTTTTTCGCCTTCTTCTTCGACTTTTTCTTCTTCTTCTTCACCATCTTCTTCTTTTTCTCCATTATCTTCTTCTTTTTCTTCTTCTTTTTCATCCAATTTTTTTTCTTCTTCTACTTCTTTTTCTTATTCTACTTCTTCATCTTCTTGTTCTTTTTCTTCTTATTATTCTTCCTCTTCTTATTCTTCTTCTTCTTCTTCTTGTCCTTCTTCTTCTTGTTATTACTGTTATTGTTGTTATTATTCTAGTTCTTCTTCTTCCTCTTCTTCTTCTTGTTTTTCTTCTTGCCCTTCGTCATATTGTTCTTCTTCTTTTTCTTCTTCTTCTTCTTCTTCCTATTCTTCTCCTTCTCCTCCTTCTTTTTCTTCTTCTTGACCTCCTTCTTCTTCTTCTTGTTCTTCCACTTCTTCTTTTTCTTCTTCTTCTTCTTCTTATTCTTCCTTTTCTTCTCCTTCTTCTTCACCAACATCATGTTGTTCTACTCCTCCTTCTTCTCCTCCTCCTTCTTTTACTCCTTGATCTTCTAGCTTTTCTTCCTCTTCTTTTCTTCTAATTCTTCTTCTTCTTCTTCTTCTTTTCCTCATCACCATCATCATCATCTTCTTCTTCTTCTACATAATCATCTTCTCAATCTCTACTTCTTCTACTTTGTCTACTTCTTCATCTTCTTGTTGTTGTTCTTCTTCTATTTCTTCTTCTACTTCCTCTTCTTCAGCTTCTTCTGCTACTTCTTCTTCCTATTCTAATCCTTTTTCTTCTTCTTCTTCTTCTTCTTCTTCTTCTTTTTCATCATCATCATCATAATCTTCATCTTCTTCTTCTTTGTCTTCTACTTCTTCTTCGTCTTGTTCTCCTCCTCCTCCTCCTCCTCATTCTTCTTCTTCTTCTTCTTCTTCTTCTTCTTCTTCTTCTTCATCTTCTTCTTCCTCTTTTACTTGTTCTACTTTTTCTTCTTCATCATCTTCTTCTTCTTCTTCTTTTCCTTCTTCTCGAACTTTTACTACTTGTTCTTCTTCTTCTTCTTCTTCTTCTTTGTCTTCTTCCACTTCTTCTTCTTCTTCTTTTTCTTCTTCCCCTTCATCATCGTCATCATCTCCTGCTTCTTCTTCTTCTTCTCCTTCTCCTTCCTCTTCCTTTTTTCTTCTTCTTCACATCCTTCCTTTTCTTATTCTTCCTCTTCATCATTTTCTTCAACTTCTTCTTTTTCTTCCTCTTCTTCTTCTTTTTTCCTTCTTCTTCTTATTCATTATCATCTTCTTCTTCTACTCCTTCTTCATGCTCTTCTTCTTCTTCTTCTCCTCCTCCTCCTCCTTTTTCACCTTCATCTTCTACTTCTTCTTCTTCCCCTTCTTCTTCTTCTTCTTCTTCTTCTTCTTCTTCGTTTTCCACTTCTTCTTCTTCTTCTTCTTCATCAACTCCTCCTCCTTCTTCTTCTTCTTCTTCTTATTCTTCTTTCACTTCTTCTTTTTCTTCATCTTCTTCTTCTTTTTCTTCCTCTTCTTCCTCCTCTTCCTCTTCTTCTTCTTTTCCTTGTTCTTTTTCTTCATCTTCTTCTTCTTCTTCTTCTCCTTGTTCATCTACATTTTTCTTCTCATTATTCTTCTTCTCCTTCTCCTTCTTCTTCTTCTTCTTCTTCTTCTTCTTCTCCTTCTTCTTCTACTTCTACTTCTTCTACTTCTTCTACTTCTTCTTCTTCTTCTTCTCCTTCTTCATCTTCTTCTTCTTCTTTTTCTTTTTCTCCTTCATCTACTACTTCTACTTCATCTACTTATTCTTCTCTTTCTTCTTCTTCTTCTTCTTCTTCTTGACTCTCCTTCTTCATCTTCATCTTCTCCTTCTTCATCTTCTTCTTATTCTTCTTTTTCTTCTTCTTATTTTTCTTCTTCTTCTTCTTCTTTTTCTTCCTATTCTTGTTCTTCTTCTTCTTCTACTTCTTCTTCTTCCTCTTCCACTTCTTCTTCTCCTTCTTCTTCTTCTTCTTCTTCTTCCCCTTCTTCTTTTTCTTCTTCTTCCTCTTCTTCTACTTCTGCTTCTTCTTCTTCATCTTCTTCTTCTTTTTCTTCCTCTTCTTCCTCCTCTTCCTCTTCTTCTTCTTTTCCTTGTTCTTCTTCTTCATCTTCTTCTTTATTTTCTTCCTTTACATCCTCTTTTTCTCCTACTTTTTGAATTTTTATACTTCTCCACTTTCTTCTTCTTCTTCCTCTTCCTCATTTTCATCTTCTTCTTCTTTGCATTCTTCTACTTTGTCTACTTCTTCATTTTCTTATTCTTTTTCTTCTACTTCTTCCTCTTCTTCTTCTTCTTTTTCTTCCTATTCTACTTCTTCTACTTCTTCTTCTTCTTCTTCATCATGATGATCTTCTTCGTCTTCTTCTTCTAAATCTTCTTCTTCTTCATCTTCTTCTTTTTCTTCTCCTCCTCCTTCTCCATCTTCTTCTTCTTCTTCATCTTCTCCTTCTGCTCGTTTTTCTTCTTCTTCCTCTGCCTCTTTTTCTTCTTTTGCTTCTTCTTCTTCTTCTTCTTTTTCTTCTTCTTTTTCTTATTCTTCTTATTTTTCTTCTTCTTATTCTTCTTTTATCACTCCCTATTCATCATAATCATTTTCTTCTTCTTCCACTTCCCCTACTTCTTCTACCTCTTAGTCATCTTCTTCTTCTTCTTTTTCTTCTTCTTCTTCTTCGTCTTCCAGGTCTTCTTCTTCTTCTTCTTCTTCTTCTTCTTCCTCTTCTTCTTCATCTTCTTGTTCTTGTTCCACTTCGTCTTCTTGTTCTTGTTCCACTTCGTCTTCTTGTTCTTTTTCTGCTTCTTCTCCTTCTTCTTCTCCATCATCATCTTCTTCTTGTTCTTCCTCTTCTTCTTCTTCTTCTCCTTATTATTATTATTATTAATATCATTATTCTTCATTATTATTCTTGTTGTACATCATCTTCTTCTTCTTCTTTCCCCATCTTCTTCATTTTCTTTGTCATCATCTTCACCTTTTTTTTCTTCTTCTTCTACTACTACTACTTTTTCTTTGTTGAGTTCTTCTTTCTCTACTACTTCTTCTTTTTCTATATCTTCTTCTTCTTCTTCTTCTTCTTCTTGTACTGCCTCTTTTCCTTATTTTTATTCTTTTTCTACTTCATTGTTTCCCCATCTTCTTCTTCTTCTTCTTCTAATTCTTATTCTTCTTCTTCTTCTTCTTAAGCTTCATTACTTCTTCTTCATCTTCTCCTTCTTCTTCTTCTTCCTCATCTTCTTGTTCTTCTTCTTCTCCTCCTCGTCCTAATTCTTCATTTTCTTCTTCATCTTCTTCAACATCTTCTTCATCGCCTTCTTCTTCTTCTTCTTCTTCTCCTTTTCCTTCTACTACTTATACTTGTTCTTTTTCTTTGCCTCCTATTCCTCTTGTTCTTCTTCATTTTCTGCTTCCTATTCTTCATCTTCTTTGTTGTTTACTTCTTCTTCTTCTTCTTCTTCTTGTTCTTCTTCTTCTTCTTCTTCATCTTCTTCTTCTTCTTCTTTTTGTTCTTCATCCTTTTCTTCTTCTTCCAAAACTTCTTCTTCTTCTTCATCTTCATCTTCTTCTTCTTCTTCTTTTCCTTCTTTTTTTCTTCTCCTTCTTCATCTTCTTCTCTTTCAACTTCTTCTTATTATTCTTCTTATATTTCTTCTTCCTATATTTCTTCTTCTTCTTCCCTATCTTCTTCTTCTTCTTCTTCTTCTTCTTCTTCTTCTTCTTCTACTACTTCTAGTTCTCATTCTTCTTCTTCTTCTTATTCTTCCCCTTCTTATTTTCTTCTTCTCCTTCTTCTTCTTCTTCTTCTCCTTCTTCTACTTCTTCTTCTTCTTCCTCATCTTCTTCTTCGACTACTTCTTCTTTTGCTTTTTCTTCTTCCTTATGTTCTTCTTCTTCTTCTTATACTTCTTGATGTTCTTTGTCATCATCATCATCTTCTAATTCTTCTTCTTCTTCTTCTTCTTCTTCTTCTTCTTCTTCTTCTTCCACTTCGTCTTCTTGTCCTTCAACATCTTCTTTTTCAACTTCTTCTTCTTCTAATTCTTCTTCTTTTCCTTTTTCTACTTCATTTTCATGTTCTTCTTCTTCTTTTTCTACTTCTATTTACTTTACTTTTTTTTTTATTCTTCTTCTTCTCCATCATCCTCTTCTTCATCTTCTTCTTTCTTCCTCTTCTTCTTCTTCTTTCTTCTTCTTCTTCTCTACTTCTTCTTCCTCCTTTTATTCTTCATCTTCTTCTTCTTCTTCAGTCCATTCTTCTTCCTTTTCATCTTCTTCTACCCCTTTCACTTCCCCCTCTTGTTCCTCTTCTTCAACACCTTCTTCTTCTTCTTCTTCCTCAACTTCTTTCTTCTTCTTTCTTCCATTTTCCTTCTTCCTTCGTCCTTTTTTCTTCTTCCTTCTTCCTTCTTCTTTCTTCCTACTTCAATCTTCTTTCTTCCTTCTTCTTTCTTCTTTCTTCTTCTTCTTCTTCTTCTTGTTCTTCTTATTCTTATTCTTCCTCCTCCTCTTCTTCTTCTTCTTCCTCAACTTCTTCTTCGACTTCTTTTTGTTCTTCTTGCTATTCTCCTTGTTTCTTTTCCTCTCCTTCTTTTTCTGGTCAATCTTCTTAATCATGTTCTCCATTTTCTACTCTTCTTCATCATTTTCCTCTTCTTCTTCTCCTTCTTCTCCATCATATTCTACATCAACTTCTTAATCTTCTTCTTCTTCTCTTCTTCTTCTTCATCCCCATCATCATCATCATCATCATCATCATCATTTTCTTCTTCTTCTTCTCTTCTCCTTCTTGTTCTCCTCCTCCTCCTTCTCAGTCTCCATCCCCTTCTCCTTCTTCTCCTCCCTCTTCTTGTCGTCCTCTTTCTTCTTCTTCTTCTTCTTCTAGTTCTTTTATATTTCTACTTTCTTCTTTATCCTTTCTTCTTTCTTCTTCCTTCTTCCTTCTTCATTCCTCCATCCTTCTTTCTTCTTTCTTCTTTCTTATTTTTTCTTCATTCTTCTTTCTTCTTTCAACTTCCTTCTTTTTTCTTCCCTTTCTTCTTCTTATTCTTCTTCTCCTTCTTTATCCTCTTCTTCTTCCATGTCTTCATCTTTTTCTTTCTTCCAAATTCTAAATGCTTAATTTATAATCCATAATCTCTAATCCCTAATCCCAAATCCTTAATCCCTAATCCCTAATCCAAAATCCTTAATTCCTAATCTCTAATCTCTAATCCTTAATCTATAATCCATAATCATTAATCCTTAATCTCTAATAACCTAATCTCTAATCCCTAGTCCAAATACAAATCTCTTCATCTCTAATTTTAAATCCTTAATCTTTAATACCTAATCTTTAATAAAAATCCTTAATCAGTAATCTCTAAATCCCTAATCTTTAATATTTAATCCCTTAATCCTTAATCCGTAATTTTTAATCCCTAATTTTTAATCATTAATCCCTTCATCCCTAACATTAAATCCTTAAACCCTACGTCTTATTGCTTATTCCATAGTATCTAATCCCTAATCTCTAATCCATAATACCTAATCTATAATCCCTAATCCCTCAATCCCTAAGTTGTAATCTTTATTCCCTAATCCTTATGTTCTCCCTCACTAATCCCTAATCTCTAATCCCTAACTTCTAATCTTATAACCCCGAATTCATTTCATCTTCCTCTTCTTTTTCTTTTTCTTCCTCTACTTCTTCCTATTCTTCTTCCTTCTTCCTCATTCCGTTCTTCTTCTTCTTCTTCATTCCCTTCCTCTTCTTCTTCTTCCTCTTGTTCCTCATCTTCCTCAAATTCTTCTTCTTCTTCTTCTTCTACTACTTCTTCCTTTTCTTCTTCTTTGTTCTCTTCTTACACTTCTTCATTTTTGTCTTCTTCTTCTATTACTACTACTTCTTCTTCTTCTTCTACATCATCCTTCTCTTATTCTTATTCTTCTTATTCTTCTTCCTCTCATTCTTCTTTTTCCTCTTCTTCTTCTACTTCATTTTCTTCTCCTTTTCTTTTTCTTCTTGTTCCTCTTCTTCTTCTACTTCTTCTTCTCCTTTTACTTCTTCTTCTTCTTCTTCTTCTTCTTCTTCCTCTTCTTCTTCTTCTTTTGCTTCTCCTCTTCCTCCTTTTTTCCCTCTTTCTTCTCTTTGTATTTCTCCTTCTCTTTCTCTTTCTCTATCTTCTACTCCTTCTCCTTCTCCTTGTCCTTCTCCATCTCCATCTCCTTCTCTTTCTCCTCCTTATCATCCTCCTTCTCCACGTCCTCCTTCTCCTTCTCCTTCTTCTTCTTCTTCGTTCTTTCTTCTTTCTTCTTTCTTCTTTCTCCTTTCTTCTTTCTTCTTTCTTTTTTCTTCTTACTCCTTTCTTCTATCTTCTTTCTTTTTTCTTCATTTTTCTTCATTCTTCCTTTCTCATTCCTTCTTCCTTCTTCTTTTTTTCTTCTTTCTTCTTCTTTATTTTTCCTCTTATTTTTCTTCTTCTTCTTACATCCTTCTTCATTCTTCCTTCTACCTTCTTCCTTCTTCCTTCCCCTTAATCCCTAATCCCTAATCCTTAATCCTTAATCTCTAATTACTGATCCATCACTAATCTCAAATCCTTAATCTTCAATCCCTAATCTTTAATCCCTAATCTCTAACCCCTAAACTCTAATCTCTAATAACAATACCTTAATCTCTAATCCCTAATCTACAATACCTAATCTATAATCCATGATCCCTTCTCTAATCCCAAACCATTAATCTCTAATCCCTAATCATTAATGACTAATCCCAAATACTTAATCTCTAATCCCTAATCTCTAATGATTATCTAAATCGCTTAATCTATAGTCTCCAATCTTTAATCTCTAACCCTAAATTCTACATCCCTAATCTCTAATCTCTAATCCCTCATCTCTATTCTCTAATACTTGATCCCTAATCCTAAATCTCAAATCTCTAATCCTTAATCCTTAATTATTAATCTCCTAAAACTTAATCTCTTCATCTCTAATATCTTATCCTTATTACTTATTCCTTAATTCTTACTTTATGATCCTAAATCTTAACCTATAAATCGAAATCCTTAATTGCTAACCCTAAAATCCTTAATCCACTCGCCCTAATCTTTAATCTACACTGCTTAATACCAAATCCCTAATCCTTCATTCCTTAATCCTTAATCTCTAACCCCAAAGTCCATAATCCTGAATTCATCTCTTCAACCTCTTCTTCTTTCTCTTCCTCTTCTACTTCCACTTATTCTTTCTCTTCTTCTTCCTCTTCTTCTTCTTCCTCTTCTTCCTCATCTTTCTCTTCTTCAACTTCTTCCTATTCCTCTTCATTTTCTTCTTACTCTTATTCTTTTTGCCTTTTTCATCTTCTTCTTCTTCTTCTTCTTCTTCCACTTCTTCTTCATCTTCTTTTTCTTGTTCTTCTCTTTCTTCTTCTTTTCTTGTTCTCCTTATTCCTCTTCATCGTACTCTTCTCTTCTTCTTCTATTTTTACTTCTTCTTCCTTGATTTCTTCTACTCCTTCCTTCCTTCCTTCTTCTTTTACTTCTCTTTGTCTTTCTCCTTCTTCTTCTCCAACTACTTCTCCTACTCTTTCTCTTTCTCCTTCTTCTTCACCTTCTCCTTCTCCTTCTCTTTCTCCTCCTACTCTTTCTAATCCTTCTCCTACTTCTTCTTCTTCTTCTTCTTCTTCGTTCTTCCTACTTTCTTCTTTCTTCTTTCCTCATTCTTCTTTCATCTTTCTTCTTCATTCCTCCATCTTCCTCCCTCCTTCCTTCTTCCTTGTTCCTTCGTCTTTATTCTTCCTCGTCTTATTGTTCTTTTTCCTCTTCTTGTTAATCTTCTTCTTCTTCTTCTTCTTCTTCTTTCTTCATTCTTCTTTCTTTCGTCTTACTTCTTCCTTCTGTTTAATCTTTAATCCCTAATCTATAATCCTTAATCACTAATCCATCTCAAAAAAATCTCTAAACCTTAATATTTAATCCTTAACCACAAATCCCTAATCTCTATTCGTTAAATTCTAATCCTTAATACATAATCCCTAATTCCTCATCTTCTTCTTCTTTTCTTCTTCTTCATCTTCCTCTTCTTCCACTTTCCATTCCCCTTCTTTCTCTTCTTCCTTTTCCCCTTGTTCTTCTTGTTCTTCATCTTCTACTTCCTCTTTTGCTTCTCCTTCCGCATCTTCTTCTTCTTCGTCATTTTCTTCTTCTTCCCAATCTTTTTCTTCTTCTTCCCAATCTTTTTCTTCTTCTTCTTCTTCTTTTTCTTCTTCTTCTTCTTCTTTTTCTTCTTCTTCCTCTTCTTCCTAACCTTTTTCTTCTTCTTCTTCATTATCCTCTTCCTCAACTTCTTCATCATCTTCTTCTTCTTCATCTTCCTCGTCCTCTAGCTTTTCTTCTTCTTCTTCTTCTTCTTCTTTTTCTTCTTCTTCTTCCACTTTTTCTTCTTCTTCGTCTTCTTCCTCTTCCGCTTCTTCTTCTTCTTCTTCCTCCTCCTCCTCCTCTACTTCTTCTTCCTTTTCTTCTTCTTCTTCTCTTCCTCATCTTCTTCTTCTTCGTTTTTTTTCTCCTCCTCCTCTTCTTCCTCATCTTCATCCTCTTCCTTCTCTTCTTCTCCTTCTCCCTCTCCTTTTTGTTCTTCAACTTCTTCTTCTTCATCTTCTTCTTCATCTTCTACTTTTTCTTCTACTTCAGCTTCTTCTATTTCTTCCTCTTCTTCTTCTTATTCTTCTTCTTCTTCTTCCTCTTCCGCTTTTTCTTATTCTTCTTCGTCTTCTACTACTTATACTTCTCCTTTTTCTTCCTTTTCTTCTTCTTCTTTTACTTCTTCTACTTCTTCCTGTTTTTCCTCTTTTAAATTTCTTCTTCTTCCTCTTCTTCTTCTTTCTCTTTTTATTCTTTTTCTTCTTCTACTTCTACTTCTTTCTCTACTTCTTCTTCTTCTTCTTTTTCTTCTTTTCTCCTTCTCTTTATCCCTCCCCTTCTCCTTCTCCTTCTCCTCCTTCTTCCTACTTCCTTCCTACATTCATCTTTCTTCTACCTTCATTCTTCCCTCATCCTTTTTCTTCATTCTCTTCTTCTTCTTTTTCTTCTTCTTTTTCTTGCTTTTCTTCTTCTTCTTCTTCCTCTTTTTCTTCATGTTCTTTTTCTTCTTCTTCTATGTCTTCTTCTTCATCCTCTTCTTCTCTTTGTACTTCTCATTCCCCTTCTCCTTTTTTTCTCCTCCTTTTCCTTCTCCTTCCCCTTCTCCTTCTCCTTCTCCTTTTCCTCCTTCTTGCCACCCTCCTTCTCCTTCTCCTTCTCTTTCTATTCTTGTGCTTGTTCTTGTTGTTCTTCTTCTAATACTACTACTACTACAACTACTACATCCTCTTCTTGTTCTCCTTTTTCTTCTTCTTCTTCTTAATCTTCTTCTTCTTCAACTTCTTACTCATCTTCTTCTTCTTTTTCTCTGCTTACCATACTTCTTCTTCTTCTTCTTCTTCCTCTTCTTCCTCTTCTTCTTCTTCTTCTTTCTTGTTATTTATCATCATCTTCTTCTTCTTCTTCTTCCTCTTCTTTTTCTTTTTTTCTTCTTCTTCTTCTTCTTGTACTTGTACTTCTCCTTCTGCTTCTTCTTCTTCTTCTTCTTCTTCTACTTCTTCCTATTATTCTTCTTCTTCTACTACTTCTTCTTATTCTCCTTCTTCTTCTTCTTCTTCTTCTTCTTCTCCTTCTTCTATTTCTTTTTTCTTCTTTTTATTCTTCTTCTCCTCCTCCTCCTTCTTCTTCTGCTTCTTTTATTGCGAAAACTTCTTGTTGTTCTGCTTCTTTTTCTTCTTCTTCATCTTCTTTTACTTCTAACTTTTCTTCATCTTCTTCTTCTTCCCCTTCCTCTTTCTCTTCTTCTTCTTCATCATCTTCTTCTCCTTTCCTCCACCTTCTCCTTCTCTTTCACTACTCTTACTTTTTCATCGACTCCACCTCCTTCTCCTCCTCCTCTTTTTCCTTCTCCTTCACCTTCTCCTTCTTCTCCATCTTCTTTCTTCTTTCTTCTTTCTTATTCCTTCTTTCTTCTTTCTTATTTTTTTCTTCCTTCTTCATTCTTTTTTCTTACTTCTTCCTTCTTCCATTCTTCTTACTTCTTCCTTCCTTTTCCTTGTTCTCTCTTCCTTCTTCTTTCTTCTTTCTTCTATTTTATTTCTCTTTAATCATGATCCCTAACCTATAAGCTCTAATCCTAATCTATAATCTAAAATCCTTAATCCTAATCCAAATCCCTTAATCACAAATCATTAATCTCTATTACCTTATCCTGAATCTTGAATCCAGAAATTTTAATCACTAATCTCTCCTCATTCTACTTCTCTTTTTCCATCTCCTTCTTCTTTGTCTTCTTCCTTCTTTCTTCTTTATGCTTTCTTCTTTCTTTCTTCTTCTTCTTTCTTGCTTCTTCCTTGTTCTTTCCTTATTCCTTCTTCCTTCTTCCTTCTTTTTTCCTTACTCTTCCACTTCTTCTTCCTCTTCTTCTTCTTCTTCTTCTTCTTCTTTTTCGTCTTTTTCTTCTTCATCTTCTTATTTATTCCATCTTCTTTCTAACTTCTTCCTTCTACTTTCTTCTTTGTTCTATTATTTTTTTTCTTTTTCTTTCCTTCTTCCTTCTCCTTAATCCCTAATCCCTAATCCTTAATCTTTAAACCATCCCTAATCTCTCATCCACAATCTTTAATCCTTAACCCCTATTCCCTATGCTTTAATCCCTAAACTCTAATCCTTAATCCCTAATCTATAATCTATAATCTATAATCCATAATCCTTTATCCCTAATCCCTAATCCTTAATCACTCTTATGAATCCCTACCTCCTCATCTGTAATCCTAAATTCATAATGCCTAATCCATAATCCCTAAGCCCATCCTCCCTAATCCATAATCCACCTTTTCCATCTTTTTTGTGTTCTTCTTCTGCTACTTCTCCTTCATCTTCTAGTTCTTCTTCTTCTTCTTCTTCTTCGTCTCCCTCTTCTTAATCTACTTCTTCTTCTTCAAATTCTTCTTCTTCTTCTTCTTCTTCTTTCTTCTTCTTTCTTCTTCTTCTTCTACTTCTACTTCTACTTCTCCTTCTTATTCTTCTTCTTCTTCTTCTTCTTCTTCTCCTCCTCCTCCTTCTCCTTCTTCTTCTTCTTCCTGTTCTTCCTCTTCTTCTTTTTCTTCTTCTTCTTCCTTTTCCTCGTCTTCATCTTCTTCTTTTCTTCTTCTTCTTCTTTTTATTCTTCATCATATTGTTCTTCCTCTTCCTCTTCTTCTTTCGCTTCTCCTTTGTCTTGTTCTTCTTTTTTGCTTCTTCATCCACTTTTGCTTCTTCTTCTTCTTCTTCCTCTTCTTCATCATCTTTTTCTTCTTCTCCTCTCCTCTTTTTCTTCCTCATTTTCTTCTTCTTCTTCTTCTTCTTTTTCCTCTTTCGCAACTTCTTCATCATCTTCATCATCTTCTTCACTGTCCTCTTCTTCTTCTTCTTCTTCTTCGTCTTCCACTTCTTCGCCTTCTTCCTCCTCTTATTCTTCTTTTACTTCTTCCTCTGCTTCTTCTTCTTCTACTACTTCTCTTCTTCTTCTTCTTCTTTTTCTTCATCATCTTCTTCTTCTTCTTCCTCTTCTTCTTCTCTTCTTTTTCTTCATCTTCTTCTTTTTCTTCCTCCTCTTCTTCTTCTTCCTTTTCTTCTTCTTTTTCTCTTATTCTTCTTATTATTCTTCTTTTTCTTGTACTTCTTTTTCTTGTTCTTCTTTTTCTTCTTCTTCTTCTTCTTCTTCTTCTTCTTAGCTTCTTCTTGTTCTTCCTCTTCTTATACTTCTTCTTCTTCTTCTCTCCTTCTTCTTCTTCTACTTCTTCTTCTTCATCATCTTCTCTTTCTACTTCTTCTTATTCTTCTTCTTCTCTTCTTCTTTTTCTTCTTCTTCTTCTTCTTCTCTTCTTCTTCTTCTTCTTCTTCTGCTTTTTCTTCTTCTTTTCTTCTTCTTCTACTTCCACTTCTTCTTCTTCTTTCTTGTCTTTCTCTTCTTCTTCGGCTTCTTTTTCTTCTTCTTTTTCTTCAAGTTCTTCTTCTTCTCCTTCTTTCTTCTTCTTTCTTCTTTCTTCTTTCTTTTTTCTTCTCTTCTTTTATCATCCTTCTCCTTCTTCCTTCCTTCTACTTTCACCTTTCTTCTTCTTTCTTTCTTCATCTTTCTTTCTTCTTCTTTCTTTCTTGTTCTTCTCCTTCTCCTTCTTCTTCTTTTGCTTCTTCTTCTTTATCCTTAATCTCTAATAGCTAATCGTGCTCTCCAGAATAACCTATCAGCAATCTCTAATGCCTTCCTCCCGAATCCCTAATCCCCAACGCAAAATCCGTAATTTAAAGTCCCTAATCATTAATCGCTAATCCTTAATTCTTAATCTTTAATCCATCACTAATCCTTAATCCCTAAATCTTAAACTTAATCCCTAATGCCTAAACCCTAATCCTTTGTCCTAAGTTTCTAATCCTAAATCTCTAATCTTTAATCTCTAATCCATAATGCTTAATTCTTAATCCCTAATCTCTGATACATAATCTTTAATCTCTTAATCCCTAATGGCAAATCCCTATTTTAATATTTAATCCCTACTCCTAAACTTTTAATCCTTAGTCCCTAATCCCTTATTCCTAATCTGTACTCTCAAATAACTATTCTTTGAACCTTAACCCTAATCGCTAATCCTTTATCCCTAATCCCTAATCCTTAATCCGAAATACATAATCTTTAATCCCTAATCTGTAATCTAAAATCCTTCCCTCCTTATTGTGTAATCCTTAATCCCTAAGCCCTCACCCATTAATCCATAGTCTATCTTCTTCTTCTTCATATTCTTTTACAACTATTACTTCTTCTTCTTCTTTGTTCTTCTTACTCTTCTTCCTCATCCTCCTTTTCTTCTTATTCCTCCACATTGTCTTACCCTTCTTCTTTTGCTTCTTCTTCTTCTTCCTCCACTTCTTCTTCTTCTTCTTCTTCTTCTTCAACATCATCTTCTTCTTCTTCCTCTTATTCCTCCTCTTCTTTTTCTTCTTCTTTTTCTTCCTTCTCTTCTTCTTTTTATCTTCTTCTTCTTCTTCTTCTTCTTCCTCTTCTTCATCTTTTTCTTTCTCATCTTCTTCTTATTTACTTTTTTCCAAGTCTTCCTATTCTTCTTCTTCGACTTCTCCTTCTACTTTTTCCTCTTATGTTTCTTTTTCTTCCTCTTCTTCTTCTTCTTCTTTTTTATCTTCTTCTTCTTCTTCTTCCTCTCGTTGCTCATCTTCCTCTTCTTCTACTCCTTCTTCCTCATTTTCTTCTTCTTCTTCCACTTTTTCCTCTTCCTCTTCTTCACCATCCTCTTCTTCTTCTTCCTCTTCCTCCTCCATGTCCTCTTCTTCTTCTTCTTCTTCTACTTCTTCTTCCTTGTCCTCTTCTTCTTCTTGCTTTTATTCCTTTGCTTCTTC
>JAIUJO010002112.1:37500-40447 GCA_023846275.1 Vanilla planifolia | reverse complement strand
CTTCATCTTCTTATTCTTCCTTTTCCACTTCTTCTGCTACTTTTTCTTCTTTCTCTTCTTCCACTCCATCTTCTTCTTCTTTTTCTTCCTCTCCTTCCACCTCTTCTTCTTCTTCTTCTTCTTCTTCTCTTTTTTCTTCTTCTTCTTCTTCTTCTTCTCCTTATTCTTCTTCTTCTTCTTCTTCTTCTTCTTTTTCTTCTTATTCTTAATCCTCCACTTCTTCCACTTCTTCTACCTCTTCTTCTTATTCTTCTTCTTCTTCTTCTTCTTCTTCCTCTTCTTCTAATTCTAATTCCTCTTTTCTTCCTCTTTTTCCTCTTCTTATTCTTCTTCTTTTTCTTCTACTTCTTCTTCAACATCTTCATCTTTTTCTTCTTCTTCTTCTACTACTTCTTCTTCTTCTATTACTACTACTACTACACTTTCGCTTCTTCTTATTCGTCTTCCTCTTCTTCTTTTTTTCCTTTTAATCTTCTTCTTCGTCATCTACATCTTCTTCTTGTAACTCTTCTTCAACTTCTTCTCCATCTCCTTCTACTTCTTCTTTTACTTTTGCTTCTTCTTCTTCTTCTTTTACTTTTGCTTCTTCTTCTTCTTCTTCTTCTACTTCTTTATCTTCATCTTCATCTTCTTCTTCTTCCTCCACGTCTTCTTCTTCTTCTTCTTCTTCTTCTTCCTCTTCTTCTTCTACGTCTTCTTCATCTTCTTCATCTTCTTCCTGTTCTTCTTCTTCTTCTTTTACTTTTGCTTCTTCTTCTTCTTCTTCTTCTACTTCTTTATCTTCATCTTCATCATCTTCTTCTTCCTCCACGTCTTCTTCTTCTTCTTCTTCTTCCTCTTCTTCTTCTACGTCTTCTTCATCTTCTTCATCTTCTTCCTGTTCTTCTTCTTCTTATTTTTCTTCTTCTTTTTCTTTTTCTTATTCTCCTTCCTCTTTTTCTTCTTGTTCTTCTTTTTCTTCTTCTTCTCCTTCTTCTTCTTCTTCTTCTTCTTCTTCTCCTTCTTCTTCTTCGCAGTCTTCTTCTTCTTCTTGTTCTTCTGCTTCTGCTTCTTATTCTTCTTATTCTTCTTCTGTTTCTTCTTCTTCTTCATCTTCTTCTTCTTCCTGTTCATCTTCTTGTTATTTTTGTTCGTCTTCTTCTACTTCTTCATCTTTCTTCTTCTTCTTTTTCTTCTTCTTTTTCTTCTTCATCTTCTTCCTCCTACTCCTCCTTCTCCTCTTCATCTTCTTCTTCTTCTCCTTTTTCTTCTTCTTTTTCTTCTTCTTCTTCTTCTTGTTTTTCTTCTTGTTCCACTGCTTCTTCTTCTTCTTCTTATTTTCATGTTCTTCTCCATGAACTTCTTGTTCCTCTTATTCTTCTTCTTCTTCTTCTTCTTCTTCTTTTTCTAATTCTACTTCCTCTTCTTTCACATCTTCCTCTTCTTCTTCTTCTTCCTCCTCCTCTTCCTCTTCTTCTTCTTCTTCTTTTTCTTCTTCTTCATAATCATCTTCTTCTTCTTCTTCTTCTTCTTTGACTTCTTCTTCATCTATTTCCTCTTCTTCTACTACTTTATCTTTGTCTTTATCCTTTTCTTCTTTACCTTTTTCCACATCATCATCATCATCTTCTTCTTCTTCTCTTTCTCCTTTATCTTCTTCTCCTCCTTCTTCTTCTCCTCCTCCTTCTTCTTCATCATCTTCTTCATGTTATTCTCTTTTTCTTACTTCCTTTTCTTCTTCTTCTTGTTCTTCTATTCTATCATCTTCTTCATCTTCTTCTTCTTCTTCTTCTTCTTCTTCTTCCTCCTCCTCCTCCTCTTCTTCTTCTTCTTCTTCCTCTTCCTCCTCACCCTCTTCTTCTTCTTTTTCTTCTTCATCTTCTACTTCTTCTTCATCTTCTTCTTCTTCTACTTTCACTTCTTCTTCTTCCTCTACTTCTTCCTCTACCTCTTTTCCTTCATCTTCTTTTCCTTCATCTTCCTCTTCTTCTTCTTCTTCTTCATCGTCATCTTCTCCTTCTTCTTCTTCTTTTTCTTTTGTCTTCTTATTCGTCTTCTTCTTCCTCTTCTTCTCCTTCTTCTTCTTCCTCTTTTTCCACTTCTTCCTCTTTTTCCACTTCTTCCACTTCTTCTTCTTATTCTTCTCTAGCTTCTTCTTCTTCTTTTTCTTCATCATCTTCTTCTTCTTCCTCTTCTTCTTCTCCTCCTCTTCCTCTTCTACCTCTCTTCTTCTTCTTCTTCTACCTCTTCTTCCTCTTCTTCTTCTTCTTCTTCTTCTTTTCATGTTCTTCTTCTTCTTCTTCTTTTTCCTCTAATTCTTCTTCTTCTTCTTCTTCTTCTTTTAATTCTACTTCCTCTTCTTTCACTTCTTCCTCTTCTTCTTCTTCTTCCTCCTCCTCTTCCTCTTCTTCTCCTTCTTTTTCATCATCGCCATCAACTTCTTCTTCTTCTTCTTCGTCTTCTTCCTCCTCTTCTTCTTCTTCTTCTTCTACTTCTTCCTCTTCTTCATCTTCTTCTTCTTCTTCATCTTCTTCTTCTTACTTCTCGTCTTCTTCTTCTTTTTCTTCTTCTTCTTCTTCTTCTTCTTCATCTACTTCTTCTTCTTCTTCATCTTCTTCTTCGTCTTCTTCGTTTTCTACTTCTTCTTTATCTTCTTTTCCTCCGTCTTCTTCCTCTTTTTCTTCTTTTTCTTCTTTTCGTCTGTCCTCTTCTTCTTCTTCTTCTTCTTCTTCATCTACTTCTACTTCTTCTTCTCCTTCATCATCTTCTTCTACACCTTCCTTTCTTCTTCTTTTCCTTCTTATTCTTCTTCTCGTTCTTCTTCTTCTTTCTCTTCTTCTTCTTCCACCACTTCTTCTATTTCTTCCTCTTGCTCTTCTTCCTCCTCTTCTTCTTCTTCTCCACTTGTTCTTCTTCTCCGTCTTCTTCTTCTTCGTCTTTTTCTTCTTCTTCTTCTACTTCTTCTTCT
>JAIUJO010002112.1:30000-32500 GCA_023846275.1 Vanilla planifolia | reverse complement strand
TTCTTCTTCTTCTATTCTACTTCAACTTCTTGTTCTTCTTCTTATTCTTCCTCCTCTTCCTCTTCTACCTCTCTTCTTCTTCTTCCTCTTTTTTCTCTTCTTCTGCTTCTTCTTCTTCTTCTTCTTCTTCTTTTCATGTTCTTCTTCATCATCATCTTCTACTTCTTCTTCTTCTTCTTCTTCTTCTTCTTATTCTATTAATTCTACTTTCTCTTCTTTCACTTCATCTTCTTCTCTTCTTTCTCCTCCTCCTCTTTCTCTTCTTCTTCTTCTTCCTTTGCATCATCATCATCTTCTTCTTTTTTTTCTTCTTCTTCTTCCCTTCTTTCTCTACTTCTTCTACTTCTTTTCTTCTTGTCTTTGTATTTTTCTTCTTTACCATTTTCCACATCATCATCATCATCATAACCTTCTTCTTCTTCTCCTTTTTCTTCTTCTCCTCCACCTTCTTCTTCTCCACCTCCTCCTGCTTCTTCTTCTTCTTCTTCTTTTTCTTCTACCACTTCTTCTTCTTCTTGTTCTTCTTCTGCATCATCATCATCATCTTCTTCTTCTTCTTCTCCTTCTCCTTCTTCTTTCTCATCTTCTTCTTCTTCTTCCTCTTCTTCTTCTTCTTCTTCTTCCTCCTCCTCCTCCACTTCTTCTTTTTCTTCTTCTTTTTCATCTTCTTCTTCTTCTTCCACTTCTTCTTGTTCCTATACTTCTCCCTCTTCAACTTCTTCTTCTTCTTCTTCTTCTTTTTCTTCGTCATCATCTTCTCCATCTGCTTCTTCTTATTTTTTTTCTTATTCGCCTTCATCATCATCATCATCTTCTTCTTCTTCTTCTCCTTGTGCTTCTTCTTTTTGTACTTCTTTTTCTTCTTTTATTGCTTCTTCTTCTTCTTTGTCTTCTTTTTCTTCTTCTTATTCTTCTTCTTCTTCACCTTTTTCTACTTCTTCTTCTACTTCTTCTTTGCTTTCTTCATCTTCTTCTTCTTCTTCTACTTCTTCTTCTTCTTCTTCTTCTACTTCTTCTACTTCTTCTCCCTATACTTCTTCTACTTCTTCTTCTTCTTCTTCTTCCTCTTGTTCTTCTTCTTCCTCATCATCTTCCTCTTCCTCCACTTCTTCTTTTCTTCTTGTTCATCATCATTGTCCTCTTCTTCTTCTTCTTCTTCTTCCTCATCTTCTTCTACTCATTCTTCTTCTTCTTCTTATTTTTCTCCTTCTTAAATTCGTCTTCATTTTCTTCTACTTCTTCAACAT
Source organism: Vanilla planifolia (assembly GCA_023846275.1). Classification (NCBI taxonomy): domain Eukaryota; kingdom Viridiplantae; phylum Streptophyta; class Magnoliopsida; order Asparagales; family Orchidaceae; genus Vanilla; species Vanilla planifolia. The sequence goes on along the minus strand of JAIUJO010002112.1, from coordinate 31,253 downwards.
CTTCTTCTTCTTCTTCTTTCTCTTCCTCTTTTTCTTCATCATGATCATCATCATCATCATCATCATCTTCTTCTTCTTCTTCTTCTTTCTCATCTTCTTCTACTTCTTCTTCTTCTTCTTCTTCTTTGTCTTCTTCTTCGTCTTCTTCTTCTTCTTCTTCCTCTTCTTCTTCTTCTTCTTCTTTTCCTTCTTATTCATCTTCTTCTACTTCTTCTTCTTCTTCTTCTTCATCACCTTCTTTTTGTTCTTATTCTTCTTCTTCTTCTTCTTCTTCTTCTTCATCTTCTTCTTTTTCTTATTCTTCTTATTCTTCTTCTTCTTCTTCTTTGTCTTCCTCCTCTTCTTATAGTTCTTCCTCCATTCTTCTTCTTGTTCTTCTACTACTACTTCTGCTTCTTCTTCTTCTTTTTCTTCCTCTACTTCTTCTTCTTTTTCTTCTTCATTACCTTCCTCTTCTTCTTCTTCCTCTACCTCTTTTTCTTCTTCTTCTTCCTCCTCTTCTTCCTCTTCTTCCTCTTCTTCTTTTCTTTTTCTTCATCAACATTATGCTCTTCTTGTTCTTTTTCTTCTTCTGCTTTTTCTTCTTCTTCCTCATCTTCTTCTACTTCATCTTCTTCTTCTTCATCTTCTTCTTCTTATTGTTCTCTTTCTCCTACTTCCTCTTCATTTTCTTCTTCTTCTTCTTCTTCTTCTTCTTTCTCATCTTCTTCTACTACTTCTTTTTGTTATTATTATTATTATTATTTTTCTACTTCTTCTACTACTTCTTATTCCTTCCCATCATCATCATCATCATCATCTTTTTCTTCTTCTTCTCTTCTTAATCATCTTCTTTTTCTTCTTCTTCTTCTTCTTCTTCTTCTTCTCCTTCTTCTCCTTCTTCCTCTTCTTCTTCTTCTACTTGTTCTTCTTCTTCCTCTTCTTCTTCTTCCTCTTCCTCTTCTTCTTCTTGTTCTTCCTCTTCTTCTTCTTCTCCTCTTCCTCTTCCTGTTCTTCTTCTTCTTCTTCTTCTTCTTCTTCTCCTTTTTCTTCCTCTTCTTCTTTACCTTCCCCTTCTTCTTCTTCTTCCTCTTCTTCTTCTTCTTCTTCTTCTTCTTTTTCAACTTCTTTTTCTTCTTTTCCACTTCTTCATCTTCTTCTTCTTCCTCTTCTTCCTCTCCTTCCTCTTCTTCTTCTTCTTCTTCCTCTCCTTCCTCTTCTTCTTCTTCTTCTTCTTCTTCTTCTTCTTCTTCTTATTCTTCTTTTTCTTCTTC
>JAIUJO010002112.1:5000-10000 GCA_023846275.1 Vanilla planifolia | reverse complement strand
TCCCTCTTCTTCTTCTGCTCCTTCTGCATATTCTTCTTGTTCTTCTTCTTCTTCTTCTTTGTCTTCCTTATCGTCCTCTACGTCTTCTTTGCCTACTACTACTACTTCTTCTTCTTCTTCTTTTTCTTGTTCTTCTTCTTTTTCTTCTTCATCTTCTTGTTCTTCTTCTTATTCTTATTCTTCTTCATCTTCTTCTTCTTCTTCAAGTTCATCTTCTTTTTTCTTCTTCCACTTCATAATCACCATCTTCTTCTTCTTCTTCTTCACCATCATCATCTTCTTCCTCTTCTTCTACTTCTTCCTATTCTTCTTCTTCATCATCTTCTTTTTCTTCTACTTACTCTACTTGTTCATCTTCTACTTCTTCTTATGCTTCTTCCTCTTCTGCTACCTTTTCTTGTTCTTCATCACCTTCTTCTCCTTCTTCTTCATTGTTCTTCTTTTTCTTCATCTTCTTCTCTTTCTTCTTTTTCCTCTTAATTTTCTTCTTCAAGTTCTTCTCATTTTTCCTCTTCTTCTTCTTCTTCCTCTTCTTCTTCTTCTTCTTCTTATTCTTCTTCTTCTCCTTCTTCTTCTTCTTCTACTTCCTCTTCTTCTTGCACTTCTTCCTCTTCTTCTTCCTTTTCTTCCTCATCTTCCTCTTGTTCTTCTTCTTCTACTTCTACTTCATCTTCTTTACCTTCCCCTTCTTCCTCTTCTTCTTCTCCTTATTCTTCTTTTTCTTCTTCTTCTTCTTCCTCTTCTTCTTCCTCTTCTTCCTCTTCTTCCTCTTCTTCATCTTCTTCTTCCTCTACTTCCTCTTCTTCTTCTTCTTCCTCTTCTTCTTCTTCTTCTTCTCCTTCTTCTTCTTCTTCTTCTTCTGCTTCTCCTTCCTCTTCTTCTTCTTCCTCTTCTTCTTCTCCTCCTCTTTCTTCTTCTTCTACTTCTTCTTCTTCTTCTTCTCCTTCTTCTACTCCTACTTCTTTTTCTTCTCCTTCTTCTTCTTCTTCTTATTCTTCTTCTTCTTCTTCTTCATCTTTTCTTCTTCTTCTTCTTCTTCTTCATTTTTCTTCTCTGACTTTTTGTTGTTGTTGTTGTTGTTGTTGTTGTTCTCCTTCTTCTTTTACTTCTTCTTCCTCCTCTTCTTCTACTACTACTACTACTCTTATTATTTCTACTTCTTCTTCTTCCTCTTGTTCTTCTTCTTCTTCTTCTTCTACTTCTACTATTTTTTTTCTTCTTCTTAATCTTCTTCTTCTTTTTATTCTTCCTTTTTTCCTTGTTCTTCTTCTAGTTCTTCTTCAACTTCTTCTTCCTATTCTTCCTCTTCTGTAGCTTCTTCTTCCTTTTCTTCTTCTACTTCTTCTACTTCTTCTTCTTCTTATTATTATTCTTATTATTATTGTTGTTGTTATTATTATTAGTATTCTAATTGTTATTATTATTATTATTTATCTTCTTTTTCTTATACTTCTTCATCATCATCATGATCATCTTAATTTTCTTCTTCTTCTTCTTCTTGTTCATCTTTTTCTTCTTCCTCTTCTTCCTCTTTTTCCCTGAATTGTTCATCTTCTCCCACTTCTTCTTCTGCATCCTCATCTACTACTTCTTCTTCTTCTTTTTCTTCTACTTCTTCTTTTTCTTTGCCTTCTTCTTCTGCTTCTTCCTCTCCTTCTTCTTCTTCTTCTTCTTCCTCTTCTTCTTCTTCTATTTCTTCTTCTTCTTCTTCCCCTTCCCCTTTTACCACTTCTTCTTCTTACTCTTCTTCTTCCACTTCTTCCTCTTGTTCTTCTTCTTTTTCATATGCTCCTCCATTTTCTTTTTCTTCTTCCTCTTCTTCTTCTTCTTCTTCCTCTTTGCACACTTCTTCTTCCTCTTCTTTTCCTTCTTCTGCTTCTTCTTCTTCTTCTTCATCTTCTTCTTTTTCTTCAAATTATTATTATTATTATTATTATTATTATCATTATTATTATTATTGTTCTTCTTCTTCTTCTTCTTCTTCCTAATCATCTATTTCTTATTCTTATTATTATTATTCTTATTCTTTTCTTCATCTTCTTCTTCTTTTTCATTTTGTTCTTCATCTTCTTCTTCTTCTTCTTCTTCCTCTTATTGTTCTTTTTATTCTTCTACCTTTTCTTCTTCTTCCTCTTCTTCTACTTCTTCTTCTCCATTTTCATCTTCTCCTTCTTATTCTTCTTCTTCTTCTTCTTCCTCTTCTTCTTCTTCTTCTTCTTCTCCTTCCACTTCTTCTTCTTCATTTTCTTCTTCTTTTTCTTCTTCTTCCTCTTCTTCTTCTTCTTCTTCTTCTACTTCTTCTACTTCTTCTTCTTCTTCTTACTCTTCTTCCTCTTCTTTTCTTTCTCGTCTTCTTCATCTCGTCCTTCCTCTTCTTCCTCGTCTTCTTCTTCTTCTTCTTCTTCTTCTTTTTATTCTTCTTCCTCTTCATCATCTTGTTCCTCCTCCTCTTCCACATCTTCTACTTCTTCTTTTTCCTCTTCTTTTTCTTATTTTTCATCACCTTCTTCTTCTTTTTCTCCTTCTTCTTCTAATTCTTCTTCTTCTTCTTTTTTGCCTTCTTTTTCTCCTTTTGCTTCTTCTACTTCTTGTTCTTCCTCTTCTTCCTGTTCTTCTTTTTCTTCATCCTCTTCTTCTTCTTTTCATCTTCTTCTTCTTATTCTTTTTCTTCTTCTTATTCTTCTTCATCTTCATCTTCTATTTCTTCATCTTCTTCATCTTCTTCTTCTCCTTCTTCCTCTTCTATATCTTGTTCTACTTCTTCTTCTTCTTCTTCTTCTTCTTTGCCTTCTTCTTCCTCTTCTTCTTCTACCTCTTCTTCTTCTTCTCCTTCTTCTTCTTCTTCTACTTTCCTTCTTCTTGTTGTTCTTTTTCTTCTTTTTCTTCTTCTTATTCTCCTTCTTCTACTTTTTCTTCTTCTTCTTCCTACTCTTCTTTATCATGTTCCTCTTCTTCATCTCCTCCTTCCTCTTCCTCCTCCTCCTCCTCCTCCTTTTCTTCTTCTTCTTCTTCCTCGTCTTCTTCCTCTTCTTTTTGTTCTTTTTTGTCTTCTTCATCATCTTTTTCTTCTTCTTCTTCTTCTTCTTCTTCTTCTTGTTCTTTCTCTTCTTCTTCTTCTTCTTCTTCCTCTTCTTCTTCTTCTTTTCTTCTTTTTCCCCTTCATCCTCTTGTTCTTCTTCTTCTTCTTCTTCTACGTCTTCTTCTTCTTCTACTTATACTTCTTCTTCTTCTTCTTGTTCATCTTCTTCTTCTTCTCTTCACCTTCTTCCTCTTCCTCCACTTCCTCCACTTCTTCTTCTTCTTCTTCTTCCTCTTCTTCTCCTATCACTTCCTCTACTTCTTCTTGTTCTTCTTCTTCTTCTTCCTCTTCTTCTTTAAATTTTTCCTCTTCTTTAGCTCCTCCTTTCTCTTTTTCTCTTCTTCTTCTTGTTCTTCTTCTTCCTCCTCCTCCTGCTCCTCTCCCTCTTCTTCTACTTCTTTTTCTTCTTTTGGTTCTTTTTCAATTTCGTCTTCCTCTTTTTCTTCTTCGTCTTCTTCTTGTTCTACTACTACTTCTATTACTTCTTCTTTCTATTCTTTTTCTCCTTCTTCATCTTCTACCACTTCTTCCTCTTTTTCTTCTTCTTCTTCTTCTTCATGTTCTTCTTCCTATTTTTCCACTTCTTCCTCTTCTTCTTCTTCTTCCTCTTCTTCTTCTTTTTCTTATTCTTATTATTATTATTATTACTCTTTTTTCTCTACTTCTTCTTCTTCTTCTTCTACTACTTTTCCTTCTTTTTCTTCTTCTTCTTCTTGTTCCTCTTCCTTCTGTTCTTTTCTTCTTCATCTCCTTCTTCTTCTTCTTCTTCTTCTTCTTTCTCTTCCTCTTCTTCTACTTTTTCTTCTTCTTCTTTCACTTCTTTGTCTTCTTCTTCTTATTCAACTTCTTTTTCTCCTTCTGCTTCCTCTACTTCTTGTTCTTCTCCTTCAACCACTTCTTTTTTTCCTCTTCTTATTCCTCTTCTTTATCCTCCTCTTCTTCTTCTTCATCATCTTCTTCATCTTCTTCTTCTTCTTCCTCTTCTTCTTCTTCTTCATCTTCTTCTTCTTCTATTCTTGTTCTTTTTATTCTTCTTCTTCTTCTTCTTATTCTTCTTGTTCTTCTTCTTCTTCATCATCTTTATCTTCTTCAAGATCTTCTTCTTCTACTTCTTCTTCATCATCATCTTCTTTTTCTTCTTCTTCTTCTTCTTCTTCTCCTTATTCTTCTTTTTCTTCCACTTCTTCCTCTTCTTCTTCTTCTTCTTTGTCTTCTTTCTTTCTTCTCCTTCTTCTTCTTCTTTGTCTTCTTCTTCCTAAACTTCTTCTTCTTCTTCTTCTTCTTCTTCTTCTTCTTCTTTCACATCTTCTTCTTCTTCTTCTTGTTCTTTCTCATCTTCTTCTTTTTCTTCTCCATCATCATCATCATCATGATCTACTTCTTCTTCTTTTTCTTCTTCTTCATCTTCTTCTTCTTCTAGTTCTTATTCTTTTTGTTATTCCTTTTATTCTTCTTCTTTTTATTATTATTCTAATTGTTCTTATTCTTCTTCTTCATCAACTTCATCTTCTTCTACTTCTTCTTTATCGTTATCATCTTCTTCTTCTTCTTCTTCTTCTTCTCCATCTTCTTCTTCTTCTTCTTTTAGTTCTTCTTCTTCTTCTTCTTCTTCTCCTCCTCCTCCCCCTTATTCTTCTTCTTCTTCCTCTTCTTCCATTTCTTCCTCCTTTTCTTCTTCTTCTTCGTCTTTTTTTCTCTCTTCTCCTTCTTCTTCTTCTCCTTCTTCTTTTTCATCATCATCTTCTTCTTCTTCTTCTTGTTCTTCATCTTCATCTTCATCTTCAACTTCTTCTTCTTCTTCGGCTTCTTTTTCTTCTTCTTGTTCTTCTTCTTCTTCTTCATCTTTTTCTACTTCTTCTTCTTCTTCATCTTCTTCTTTTTCTTCTTCATCTTATTCTTATTCTTCTTCTTCTTCATCATC
>JAIUJO010002890.1:30000-35000 GCA_023846275.1 Vanilla planifolia | reverse complement strand
AAGAAGAAGAAGAAGAAGAAGAAGAAGAAGAAGAAGAAGTGGAAGAAGAGGAAGAAGAGGAAGAAGATGAAGAAGATGAAGAAGATGGTGATGATGAAGAAGAAGAAGAAAAGAGTGAAGAAGAAGAAGGCAAAGAAGAAGAAGTAGAAGTAGAAGAAGAAGAAGAAAAGATGTAGAAGAAGAAGAAGAAGAAGAAGCTGTAATAGAAGTTGAAGAAGAATAAGCTAAAGAAGATGAAGAAGGAGAAGTTGAGGAAAAAGAAAAATAGATAGAAGAAATGAAGAAGAAGAGGAAGAAGAAGAAGAAAGAAGAAGAAGAAGAAGAAGAAGAAGAGAAAGAAGAAGGAAATGATGAAGAAGAAGAGGAAGAAGATGAAGAAGAAGAAGAAGAAGTTGTAGTAGAAGAAGAAAATGAAGAGGAAGAACAAGAATTAGAAGAAGAAGATGATGATGATGAAGATGAAGAAGAAAAAAAAAGAGAGGAAGAAGAAGAAGAAGAGAAAGAAGAAGAAGATCATGAACAAGAAGAAGATGATGAAGAAGAATAAGAAGAAGAAGACAAAGAGGAAGAAGCAGAAGGAGAAAGAGAAAAAGGAAGAAGAAAAAGAAGAAGAACAAGAAGAAGAATTTGAAGAAGAAGAATGATGAGAAGAAAAAGTAGAAGAAGAAGAAAAAGAAGAAAAAGAAGAAGAAGAAGAAGAAGAAGAAGAGGAAGAGGAATAAGAAGAAGAAGAGCAAGTAGAAGAAAAAGAAGATGATGAAGAAGAATGAGAAGTTGATGAAGAAGAAGAGGAAGGAGACAAAGAGGACGAAGAGGAAGAGGAAGAAAGGGAAGAAGATGAAGAAGAAGGAGAAGAAAATGATTAAGAAGGAGAAGAAGAAGAAGAAGAAGAAGAATAGTAGTAGAAGAAGATGAAAAAGAATTAAGAAGAAGAAATGAATAAGAAGAGGAAGAGGAAGGAGAAGAAGAAGAAAAGAACAACAAGAAGAAGAAATAGAAGAAGAAGATGATGAAGAAGAGGAAAAGGAAGAAGAAGAAGAAGTGATACGAGTAGTAGAGGAAGAAGAAGTAGAAGACAAACAAGATGAAAATAAAAAAGAAGAAGAAGATGAAGAAGAGGAATAAGAAGAAGAACAAGAAGAACTAGAAGAAAATGAAGAAGAAGAAGTAGAAGTAGAAGAAGAAGAAGAATAATAAGAAGAAAAAGAAAGTGAACAAAGAAGAAGAAGAAGAAAAAGGAGAAGTAGAAGAAGAAGAAGAAGTAGAAGAAATAGAAGTAGAAGAAGAAGCAAGAGGAGGAGGAGGAGAAGAAGAGTAACAAGAAGAAGAAGAAGAAGAGCAAGAAGAAGATGTGGAAGAAGAAGAATGGGAGAAGGGAGAACAAGAAGAAGAAGAAGAAGAAGAAGAAGAAGAAGACGTAGATGAAGTCATAGAAGAAGAAGAAGAAGGAAAAGAAGCAGAACAAGATGATGAGATTATAAAGAAGATGAAGAAAAAGAAGATGCAGAGTAAGAAGAAGAAGAAAAGCGAAAGAGGAAGAAGAATAATAAGAGGAAGAAGAAGGACAAGAAGAAGAACATGAAGAAGTGGAAGAAGAAGAATAACAAGAAGAAGAAGAAGTAGTAATAGATGAAATGAAGAAGAAGAAGAGGAAGAAGAAGAAGATTGTGATGATGATGAAGAAGAAGAAGTAGAAAAAGAGGAAGAAGAAGAGGAAGAAAAAGAAGAAGTAGGAAAAGAAGAAGAAGAAGAAGAAGACAAAAAGGAAATAGAAATGGAAGTGGAAGAAGAAGAACAAGAAGAAGAGTAAGAAGGAGAAGAAGAGAGAAGAAGAAGAAGAAGAATAAGAAGAAGAAGAAGAAGATGTTGATGATGATGAAGAGTAAGAAGAAGAAGAGGAAGAAGAAGAAGAAGAGGAAGAAGAACAAGAACAACAAGAAGAAGAAGAAGTGGAAGAAGAAGAAGAAGAAGAAGAAGAGGAAGAAGAAGAAGAAAAAGATGAAGAAAAAGAAGAAAAAGATGATGATGATGATGAAGAAGATGAAGAAGAAGAAGAAGAAGAAGTTGAAGAAGATGAAGAAGAAGAAGAAGAAGAAGAAGATGATGATGATGATGGTGATGAAGAAGACGAGGAAGATGAAGTAGAAGAAGAAGATGAAGAAGAAGAAGAAGAAGATGATGATGATGATGAAGAAGAAGAAGAAGAAGAAGAAGAAGATGAAGACAGAGAAGGAGAAGAAGAAGAAGATGACGAAGAAGAAGAAGAAAAAGAAGAAGAGAAGAAGAAGAAGAAGATGAAGAAGAAGAAGAAGATTAAGAAGAAGAAGAAGAAGATGATGAAGAAGATGATGATGAAGAAGAAAAGGAATAAGAATAAGTAGAAGAAGATGAAGAAGAAGAAGAAGAAGACGACAAAGAAGATGAAGAAGAAGAAGAAGAAGAAGAAGAAGAAAACAAAGTAGAAGAGGAAGAAGAAGAGGAGGAAGAAGAAGGCATAGAGGAAGAAGGAGATGAAGAGGAAGAAGAAGACGAAGAGGAAGAAGAAGAATAGGAAGAAGAAGAGGAAGAAGAAGACAAGGAAGAAGACGAAGAAGAAGACGTATAAGAAGTCAAAGAAGAAGAAGAAGATGAAGAAGAAGGAGACAAAGAAGAAAACGAAGAAGACGAACAAGAAGACAAAGAAGTAGATGAAGAAGATGAAGAAGAAGAAGAATAAGAAAAAGAAAAAGAAGAAGAAGAAGAAGAAGAAGATAATGATGACAAAGATGATGAAGAAGATGAAGAAGATGAAGATGTAGAGATGAAGAAGAAGAAGAAGAACAAAAAGATTAGGAAGATGAAGAAGAAGAATAAGAAGAAGAAGATGAAGAAGAACGAGAAGAAGATGAAGAAGAAAAAGAAGCAGAAGAAGAAGAATAAGAAGAAGAAGAAGAAGATGAATTGGAAGGAGGAGAAGAAGAAGAAGAAGAAGATGATGATGAAGAAGAAGAAGGAGAAGAAGTAGAAGAAGATGATGAAGAAGAAGAAGAAGAAGAAGAAAACAAAGAAGAAGATGATGAAGAAAACGAGGAGGAAGAAGAGGATGAAGAGGAAGAAGTAGTAGAAGAGGAGAAGAAGAAGAAGAAGAAAAAGAAGAAGAAGAAGAAGAAGAAGAAGAAGAAGAAGAAGAAGAAGGAGAAGAACAAGGAGATGAAGAAGATGAAGTAGAGGAAGAGGGAGAAGAAGAAGAAGAAGATGGAAAAGATGAAGAAGAAGAAGAAGAAGATGGAGAAGATGAAGAAGAAGAAGGAGGAGGAGGAGGAGGAGGAGGAGGAGAAGAAGAAGAAGAAGAAGAAGAAGAAGATGATGACGATGATGATCACGAAGAAGAAGAAGAAGAAGGTGAAGAAGAAGAAGATGAAGAAGAAGATGAAGAAGAGGAAGATGAAGAAGGAGAAGAAGAAGAACAAGAAGAAGAAGAAGATGATGATGATGAAGAAGAAGAAGTAGAACAACAAGAAGAAGATGACAAAGAAAAAGAAGAAGAAGAAGAAGAAGAAGAGGAAGAAGAAGAAGAAGAAGAAGGAGAAGAAGAAGATGAAGATGAAGAAGATGACGAAGAAGAAAAAGAAAAAGAAGAAGAAAATGTTGAAGAAGAAGAAGATGAAGAAAAAGAAGATGATTAAGAAGAAGAAGACGAAGAAGAAGAAGAAGAAGAATAAGAAGAAGAAGATGAAGAAGGAGAGGAAGATGATGTTCAAGAAGAAGAAGAATAAGAATAGGAAGGAAAAGAAGACGAAGAAGAAGAAAAAGAGGAATTTGAAGAAGAAGAAGAAGAAGTAAAAGATGATCAAGAAGAAGAAAAAGTAATAGTAGTAGTAGAAGAAGAAGAAGAAGAAGAAGAAAAAGAAGAAGACGAAGAAGAAGAAGAAAAAGAAGAAGTAGAAGAAGGGGGAGAACAAGAAGAAGAAGAAGTAGAAGTGGAAGAGGAGGAGGAGGAGGAGGAGAAGAAGACGTAGAAGAAGAAGATGAGGAAAAAGGTGAGCATGAAGAAGAAGAAGGAGAAGAGGAAGAAGTAGAAGAAGAAGAAGTAGAGGAGGAAGAGGAAGAAGAAGAAGAAAATTAAGAGGAAGAGGAAGAAGAAGAAGAAGAAGAAGAATAGAAAGAGGAAGAAGAAAATGAAGAAGAAAAAGAGGAAGAGGGACAAGAAGAAGAAGAGGAAGAGGAAGAAGAAGAAGAAGAAGAAGAAAATGAAAAAGAAGAAGAAGAAGAAGAAGAAGAGAAAGAAAAAGAGGAAGAGGATGAAGAAGAAGAAGAAGAAGAAGAGCAATAAGAAGAAGTACTATAGGTAGAAGAAGAAGTGGAAGAAGTAGAGGAGGAGGAAGAAGAAGAAGAAGAAGAAGAAGAAAAGGAAGAGGAAGGGGAAGAAAAAGAAGACAAAGAAGTGGAAGATGAAGAAGAAGAAAGAGAAAAGGAAGAAGAAGAAGAGAAAGAGGAAAAAGAAGATGAAGAAAAAGAAGAGGAAGAGGAAGAAGAAGAAGAAGAAGAAGAAGAAGAAGAAGAAGAAGAAGAAGATGAAGAAGAAAAAGAGGACAAAGAAGTGGAAGAAGAAGAAGAAGAAGAAGAAGAAGAAGAATAAGGGGAAGAAGAAGAGGAAGAGGAAGAAGAAGAGGAAGAAGAAGAAGAGCAAGAAGAAGAACAGGAAGAAGAAGTAGTGGAAGAAGAAGAAGGAGGAGAAGAAGAAGAAGAAGAAGAAAAAGAAGAAGAAGGAGAAGAAGAAGATGATGAAGAAGAAGATGATGATGATGAAGATGAAGAAGAAAATGGAGAAGATGAAGAAGAAGAGGATGAAGAAGAACAAGTTGAAGAAGAAGAAGATTAAGAAGAAGAAGAAGAAGAAGAAGAAAAAGAAGAAGTAGATCAAGATGAAGAAGATGAATAAGAAGAAGATGAACATGAAGAAGAAGAAGAGGAAGAAGAAGAAGAAGGAGAAGAAGATGACGAAGAAGAAGAAAGGGAAG
>JAIUJO010002890.1:7500-12500 GCA_023846275.1 Vanilla planifolia | reverse complement strand
TCTTCTTCTTCTTCTTCCTCCTATTCTTCCACTTCTTCTTTTTCTACTTCTTCTTCTTGTTGTTTTTCTTCTTCTTCCTCTTATTCTTTTACTTCTTCTTCTTCTTTTAATTGTTCTTCTTCTTCATCATCATCATGTTTTTCTTCGTCTTCTTCTTCTTCTTCTTCTTCCTCTTCCACATATTCTTCATCTTCTTCTTCTTCTTCCTCTTCTTCTTCTTCTTCTTCTTCTTCTTCTTCCTCTTCTTCCATTTGTTTTTCTTCACCTTCTTCTTCTTCTTCTTCTTCTTCTTCTTTTTCTTATTCTCCTTCTTCTTCTTCTTCTTCTTCTTTGTTGTCTTCCTCTTCTTCTTCTGCGACTTCTTCTTCTTGTTCTTCTTGGTCATCTTCTCTTTCTTCTTCATCGTCATCATCTTCTTCATCTTCTTCTTCTTCTTCTTCTTCATCTCCTTCTTCTTCATCTTCTTCTTCTTCTTCTTCTTTTTCTTCTTTTTCTTCTTCTTGTTCTTATTTTGCTTCTTCTTCTTCTTCTTCTTTTACTTTTTCTTCTTCTTTTACTTTTTCTTCTTCTATTTCTTCTCCAACTTCTTCTTCTTAATCTTCTTCTTTTTCTTCTTTTTTTCTTCTTATTCTTTTTCTTCTTCATCATCATCTTCTTCTTTTCCTTCTTCTTTTTCTTCTCCTTCTCCTTCCACTTATTTTACTTCTTTTTCTTTCTATTCTTCTTCTTCTTCTTCATCATCATCTTGTTGTTGTTCTTCTTCTTCTTCTTCTTCTTATTCTTTTTCTTCTTAACCACCTCCTCCTCTTCCTCCTCCTCATTCTTCGTCTTCTTCTTCTTCTTCTTCTTCTTCTTCTTTTTCTTCATCTTCTTCTTCTTGTTCGTCTTCTTCTTCTTCTTCTTCTTCTTCTTCTTATTTTTCTTCTTCTTCTTCTTATTGTTCTACTTCTTCTTTTTCTTCTTACTCTTGTTCTTCTTCTTTTTCTTCTATTTCTTCTTCTTTATCATCATCTTTTTCTTCTTCTTCTTCTTCTTCTTCCTCTTCTTCCATTTCTTCTTCTTCTTCTTCTTCTTTTCTTCCTCTTCTTCTTAATATTATTCTTCTTCTTCTTCTCCTTCCTTTCCATCTTCTTTTTCTTCTTATTCTTATTCTTCTTCTTCTCCTTCTCGTTCTTCTTCATCTTCTTGTTCTTGCTCTTCTACTTTTCCTTCTTCTTCTTCTTCTTCTTCTTCTTCTTCTAATTCTTCTTCTTCATCATCATCTTTTTCTTCTTCTTCTTAGCATTCTTATTCTTCTTTTTTCTTCTTATTCTTCTTCTTCTCAATCTTCTTCTTCTTCTTCGTCTTCTTCTTCTTCTTCTTCTTCTTCATCTTCATCATCTTCTTCTACTTCTCTTCTTCTTCTTCTTCTTCTGCTCTGTCTCCTCCTCCTCCTCCTCTTCGTGCTTCTTCTTCTTCTTCTTCTTCTTCTTCTTCTTCATCTTATTCTTCCTCTTCATCTCCTTCTACTTCTTCTTCAACATGATCCTCATCTTCCTCTTGTTCTTCTTTTTCTTCAACTTATCTTTCTTCTTCTTCTTTTTCTTCTACTACTACTTCTTCTCTTTCGTCTTCTTTGTCCACTTCTTCTTCTTCTTCTTCTTCTTCTTTTTCTTCTTCTTCTTCTTTTTCTTCTTCTTCTATTTCTTCTTCTTCTCCTTCATCTTCTTCTTGCTCTTCTTCTTCTACTTCTTCTTCTTCATCTTCTTCCCCTTCTTCCACTTCTTCTTCTTCTTCTTATTCTTCCTCTTTCTCCTCCTCCTCCTCCTCTTCTTCTTCTTCTTCTCCTTCTCCTTCTTCTTCTATTTCATCTTAAACTTCTTGTTTTTCTTCTTCTTCTTCTCCATCATCATCTTCTTCTTCTTCTTCTTCTTCTCCTTCTTCTCCGTCTTCTTCTTCTCCTTCTTCTCCTTCTTCTTCTTCTTCTTCTTCTCCTTCTTCTCCTTCTTCTCCTTCTTCTTTTCCTTCTTCTTCTTCTTCTTCTTCTTCTTCTTCTTCTTCTTCTTCTTCTTCTCCTTCTTCTCCTTCTTCTTCTTCATCTTCTCTTTCTTCTCCTTCTTCTTCTTCTTCACCTTCTTCTTCTTCTTCTTCTTCTTCTTCTTCTTCTTCTTCTTGTTCAACTTCACCATCATCATCTTCTTCTTCATCTTCATCATCTTCTTCATCTTCTTCTTCTTTTCTTCTTCTCATTTCTCTTCCTCTTTTTCTTCTTCTTCTTCTTCTACATCATCCTCATCTTTTTCTTTTTCTTCATCATCATCATCATCTTCATCATTATTATCTTCATCTTCTTCTTATATTTCTTCTTCTTCCTCTTCTTCTTCTTCTTCTTCTTCATCTTCTTCTTGTTATTTACCATTTTCTTCTTCTTCTTTTTCTTCTTCTTCTACTTCTACTTCTACTTCTTCTTCTTCTTCTTCTTAACCTTCTTCTTCTTCTTCTTCTTCATCCTCTTCTTCCACTTCTTCTTCTTCTTCCTCTTCTTCTCTTTCTTCTTCTTCTTCATCGTCATCTTTTTCTTCTTCTTCTTCATCATCTTCCTCTTTGTCTTCTTCTTTTTCTTCAACTTTTCCTTCTTCTTCCTCTTCTTCTTCTTCTTGTTTTGCTTCTTTTTCTTCTTCTTCTTCTTCTACATCTTCTTCTTACCTCTTCTTCTTCTTCTTCTTCTTTTTCTTCTTCTTCTTCTTCTTCTTCCTCTTCATCCTCTTCTTCTTCTTCTTCTTCTTCTTCTTCTTCTTACTCGCATCTTCTTCTCAATCATGGTCATCTTCTTCTTCTTCTTCTTCTTATTTTTCTTGTTCTTGTTCTTCTTCTTCTTCTTCCTCCTCTTCCACTTCTTTTTCTTCATGTCTTCTTCTTCTTCCTCTTCTTCCACTTCTTCTTCTTCTACTTCTTCTTCTTCTTTTTTTTCTTCTTCTTCCTCTTATTCATCTACTTCTTCTTCTTCTTTTAATTGTTCTTCTTCTTCATCATCATCGTCTTCTTCTTCGTCTTCTTCTTCTTCTTCTTCCTCTTCATCTTCTTCTACTTCTTCTTCCTCTTCTTCCATTTCTTATTCTTCACCTTCTTCTTCTTCTTCTTCTTCTTCTTCTTCTTATTCTCCTTCTTCTTCTTCTTTTTGTGCTTCATCTTCTTTTTCTTCTTCATCATCTTCTTCATCTTCTTCTTCATTTTCTTCTTCCTCTTCTTCTCATTCTCCTTCTTCTTCTTCTTCTTTTTCTTCTTTTTCCTCTTCCTCTGCTTCTCCTTCGAATTCTTCTTCTTTTTCTTCTTCGTCATCTCCTTCTTTTTATTCTTAATCGTCATCATCTTCTTCATCATCATCATCATCTTCTTCTTCTTCTTCTTCTTCATCATCTCCTTCTTCATCTTCTTCTTCTTCTTCTTCTTCTACTACTTTTACTTTTTCTTCTTCTATTTCTTCTCCAACTTCTTCTTCATAATCTTCTTCTTTTTCTTCTTTTGTTCTTCTTGTTCTTTTTCTTCTTCTTCTTCTTCATCATCATCTTCTTCTTTTTCTTCTTCTTCTTCTTCTCCTTCTCCTCCTCTTCCTCCTCCTCCTCCTCCTCCTTCTACTTATTTTGCTTCTCCTTCTTTTAGTTCTTCTTCCTCTTCTTCATCATCATTTTGTTCTTCTCCTTCTTCTTCTTCTTTTCTTCTTAACCTCCTCCTCTTCTTCTTCCTCCTCCTCCTTCTTCTTCTTCTTCTTCTTCTTCTTCTTCATCTTCTTCTTCTTCTTCGTCTTCTTCTTCTTCTTCTTCTTCTTCTTATTTTTCTTCTTCTTCTTCATATTCTTCTACTTCTTCTTTTTCTTCTTACTCTTCGTTTTCTTATTCTTCTTCTTTTTCTTCTATTTCTTCTTCTTCATTATCATCCTTTTCTTCTTCTTCTTCTACTTCTTCTCCTTCTTCCTCATCTTCCACTTCTTCTTCTTCTTCTTCTTTTTTCTTCCTCTTCTTATTATTATTATTATTATTATTATTCTCCTTCCTATCCATCTTCTTTTTCTTCATATTCTTTTTCTTCTTCTTCTTCTTCCTCTTCTTCTTCTTCTTCTTATTCTTGCTCTTCTACTTTGCCTTCTTCTTCTTCTTCTTCTTCTTCTTCTTCTTCTTCTTCTTCTTCTTCTTCTTCTAATTCTTCTTCTTCATCATCATCATCTTTTTCTTCTTCTTCTTAGCATTCTTCTTCTTCTTTTTTCTTCTTATTCTTCTTCTTCTCCTTCTCCTTCTTCTTCTTTGTCTTCTTCTTCTTCTTTTTCTTCATCTCCATCATCTTCTTCTACTACTTATTCTTCTTCTTCTTCTTCTTCTCCGTCTCCTCCTCCTCCTCCTCGTCCTGCTTCTTCTTCTACTTCTACTTATTCTTCTTCTTCTTCATCTTCTTCTTCCTCTTCATCTCCTTCTACTTCTTGTTCTTCTTCTTCAACATAACCATCATCTTCTTTTTGTTCTTCTTTTTCTTCTACTTATCTTTCTTCTTCTTCTTCTTCATCTTCTACTACTTCTTCTTCTCCTTCGTCTTCTTTGTCCACTTCTTTTTGATCTTCTACTTCTTTTTCTTCTTCTTCTTCTTCTTCTTCTTCTTCTTTTATTTCTTCTTCTTCTCCTTCATCATCATCTACTTCTTCTTCTTCTCCTTCTTCTTCATCTTCTTCCCCTTCTTCCACTTCTTCTTCTTCTTCTTCTTCTTCTTCTTTCTCTTCCTCCTCCTCCTCCTCTTCTTCTTCTTCTTCTCCTTCTCCTTCTTCTTTGTCTACTTGTTCTTCTTCTTCTTCTTCTTCTTCCTCTTCTTCTATTTCTTCTTCAACTTCTTGTTTTTCTTCTTCTTCTTCTTCTTCCTCCTTTTCCTTTTCTCCTTTGCCTTCTTCTTTTTCTTCTTCTTCTTCTTCTTCTTCTTATTCAACATCATCATCTTCTACTTCTTCTTCTTCTTCAACTTCATCATCTTCTTCTTCTTCT
>JAIUJO010003460.1:37500-40474 GCA_023846275.1 Vanilla planifolia | reverse complement strand
TTCTACTTTTACTTCTTCTTCTCTTCTACTTCATCATCTTCTTCCTCTTCTTCTACTTCTTGTTCGTCTTCTTCTTCTTCTTCTACTTCTTGTTCGTCTTCTTCTTCTTCTTCTTCTTCTTCTTCTTCTTCTGCTTCTTCTTCACCTTCTCCTACTTCTTTTACACCTTCTACTTCTTCTTCTTCTTCTTCTTCTTCTACTACTTCTTCAACTTGTTCTTCTTCTTACTCCTCTTTTTCTTCTAATTCATCATCATCTTCTTCTTCTTCTCTCTCTTTTCCTCCTTTTTTTTTCTTTTTCTTCTCTTTCTTTATCTTCTCCTTCTTTGCCTTCTTCTTCATCTTCTTGTTCTCATTCTTCTTCTTCGTCCTTTTCTTCTTCTTTGACTTCTTCTTCTTTCTCTTCCTCTTCTTTGTTTTCTTCTTCTTCTTCTTCTTCTTCTACCTCTTCCTCCTCTTCTACATCTTCCTCTACTTCTTGTTCCTCTTCCTGCTCTTCTTCATCTTCCTTTACTTCTTCTTTCACTCCTTATTCTTCTTCCTCATCCTCTTCTTCTTCTACTCCCTCCTCTTCTTCTTCTTCTTCCTCTTCTTCTTCCTGTACTTCTTCTTCTCCTTCTTCTTCTTCTTCTTCTTCTACTTATTCTTCTTTTCCTTCTTCTTCTTCTTCTTCATAATCTTCTCTTTCTTATTCTTCTTCTTCTTCTACTTCTATAACTTCTTCTTCTTCTTCTTGTTCTTCTTTTTCTTCTTCTTCTTCTTCTTCTTCTCCTTCTTCTTATTCTTCTTCTTCTTTGACTTCTTCATCTTCTTCTTCTCCTCCTCCTCCTGCATCTTCTTCTTCTCTTTTTTTTTCTCCTTCTTCTTCTTCTTCTTCTTCTTCTTCTTCTTATTCTTCTTCTTCTTCTCCTTCTTCTCTTTCTTCTTCTTTTTCTTCTTCTTCTTTCTTCTTATTCACCTCCTCCTTCTACTTCTTCTACTTCTTCCTCTTGTTCTTCTTCTACTGCTACTACTTCCTCTTCTTCTTCTTCACACTTCTTCATCTTGTTCTTATTTTTCTACTTCTTCTTCTCCTTCTCCTTCTTCTTCACCTTCTTCTTATTCCTCTTCTTCTTCTCCTCTTTCTTCTTCTCCTTCTTCTTCTTCTTCTTTTGCTACTGCTATTACTTCTTGTTCTTCTTCTCTTTCTTCTTCTTCATCTTCTTCTTTCTCTTCTTCTTCTTCTTCTTCTTCTTCTTTTTCTTCTTCTTCTTCTTCTTCCTATTTTTCTTCTTCTTTTTCTCCATCTTGTATTTCTTCTTCTTACTCTTCTTCTTCTCATTCTTCTTCTTCTTCTTCTTCTTCTTCTTCTCCTTATTCTTCTTGTTCTTCTCATTCTTGTTTTTCTCCTTCTTCTTCTTCTTCCACTTCTTCTTCTTCTTCTTCTCTTCTTGTTCTTCTACTACTTCTACTACTTCTTCCTGTTGGTCTTCTTCTTCTTCTTCTTCTTCTTCTTCTTCTGCTTCTTCTTCACCTTCTCCTACTTCTTTTACATCTTCTTTTTCTTCTTCTTCTTCTTCTTCTACTTCTTCATCATCTTCTTCTACTTACTCTTCTTTTTCTTCTCATTCATCTTCTTCTTCTTCTCCTTCTGCCACTTATTCTCTTACTTCTTCTTTTTCTTTCTTCTTCTTCTCTTTTTTCGTCTACTCCTTCTTCTTTGTCTTCTTGTTCTTCATCTTCTTCTTCTTGTTCTTCTTGTTCTTCTTCTTCTTCTACTACTTCCTCCTCCTTGTCTTCTTCATCTTCCTCTACTTCTTCTTCTTCTTTCTCTTCATCTTCTTCGTCTTCTTCTTCTTCTTCTACTACTACTTCCTCCTCCTCGTCTTCTTCATCTTCCTCTACTTCTTCTTCTTCATCCTCTTCTTCTTCTACTTCCTCGTTTTCATATTCTTTTTCCTCTTCTTCTTCCACTTCTTCTTCATCTCCTATTTCTTCTTCTCCTTCTTCCTCTTCTTCTTCTCCTTCTTTTTCTTCTTCTCCTAGTTTTTCCTTCTATCCTTCTTCTACTTTGACTTCTTCTTCTCCTCCTCCTCTTATTTCTTCTTCTTCTCCTCCTTCTTCTTCTTCTCCTCCTTATTCTTCTTCTTCTTGTTCTTCATCATCTTATTCTTCACCTTCTTTTTATTCTTCTTCTTCTACTTCTTCTTCTTCTTCTTCTTCTTCTTCTTCTCCTCCTCCTCCTTGTCCTTCTTCTACTTCTTCTTCTATATCCCCTTATTCTTGTTCTTCTTCTTGTTCTTTCTTTTCTTCTTCTTCTTGCTCTTCTTCTTTTTACCCTTCTTTTTGTTCTTCTTCCTCATCTTCTTCTTCTTCTTCTTCTTCCTCTTCTTCTTCTTCTTTACGTTCTTCCTCTTTGTCTTCTTCTTCTTCTCCTATAATTTGTTCATCTTTTTCTACTTCTTTGTCATTTCCTTCATCTTCTTCGTCTCCTTTTTTTTCTTCTTCTACGACTTCATCTCTTTTCCTTCTTCTTCTTCTACCTCTTCTTCTTCTTCTTCTTTTTTCTTCTTCTTCTTCTTCTCTTTCTTCTTCTTACTCTTCTCCTTCTTCTTCTTCTCCAACTTCTACTTCTTCTTCTCCACCATCTTCTTCTTCTTCTTCTCCTCCTTCTTCTACTTATCCTTCATCTTCTTCTTCTTCTTCTTCACCTCCTCCTCCTCCTTCTTCTTCTTCTTCTTCTTCTTCACCTTCTTCTTCTTCTTCTTCTTCTTCACCTCCTCATTCTTCTTCTTCTTCTTCTACTACTACTACTTGTTCCTACATTTCTTCTACTTGTTCTTACTCTTCTTCTTCTTCTCATTCTTCTTCTTCTCCTCCTCCTCCATCTTCTCCTACTTCTTCTTCTTCCTCTCCTCCTTCTTCCTCTCCTTCTTTGTCTTCTTCTTCTTCTTCTACTTTCTGTCCATTTTCTTTCTCTTCTTCTTCTTCTTCTT
>JAIUJO010003460.1:20000-22500 GCA_023846275.1 Vanilla planifolia | reverse complement strand
TTTTTCTTCTTACTCCTCTGCTTCTTCTTCTTCATCTTTTTCTTCTTATTCATCCTCTTCTTCTTCCTGTCCTTCTCCTTATTCTTCTACTTCTTCTCTTCTTCTTCATCTTCTTCTTCGTCATCATCATCATCTTTTTCTTCTCCATCTTCTTCTTCTTCTTCTCTTTAATTTTCTTCTTATTCTTCTCTTTCATTTTCATCTTCTTCTTCTTCATCTTCTTTTCTCCTTCTTCTTCTTCTTCTTCACCTTCTTTTTCCCTCCTTCTTCATCATCTTCTTCTTCTTCTTCTTGTCCTTCATCTTCTTCTTCTCCTTCTTTTTCGTCTTCTTCTTCATCTTGAAGTTTCTTTTTCTTCTACTTGTTCTTCTTCTTCTTCTTCCTCCTCCTCCTCCTCCTCCTCCTCCTCTTCTTCTTCTTCTATTAATACTACTACTACAAGCACTTATTCTTCTTCTCTTTCTTCTTCTTCTTCTTCTTCTCCTTCATCTTCAACTTCTCTTTCATGTTCTTCTACTTCTTCTTCTTCTATTACTACTACTTCTACTTCTACTTCTACGTCAACATCTGCTTCTTCTTCTTCTTCTACTCTTCTTCTTCTCCTGCTTCTTCTTCTGCTTCTTCTACATCTTATTCTTCTATCGCTTCCTACCTTGTTTCTTCTCTTTCTTCTTACTCTTCTACTCTTCTTCATCTTCTTCTTCTTATTCATCCTCTTCTTCTTCCTCTCCTTCTTCTTCTTCGTCTTCTTCATCATCATCATCATCATCATCATCTTCTTCTTCTTCTTCTTCTCTTTCATTTTCTTCTTCTTCTTCTCTTTCATTTTCATCTTCTTCATCATCTTCTTCTTCTTCATCTTCTTTTTCTCCTTCTTCTTCTTCTTCTTCACCTTCTTCTTCTCCTCCTTCTTCATCATCTTCTTCTTCTTCTTCATGTCCTTCCTCTTCTTCTTCTCCTTCTTTTTCATCTTCTTCTTCTTCTTGAAGTTTCTTTTTCTTCTTCTTGTTCTTCTTCTTCTTCTTCTTCTTCTTCTTCTTCTTCCTCCTCCTCCTCCTCATCTTCTTCTTCTACTACTACTACTACTACTAGTACAAGCACTTCTTCTTCTTCATCTTCTTCTTCTTCTTCTTCTACTTATACTTCTCCATCTTCTTCTTCTTGCTCTTCTTTTTCTTTTACTTCTTCTTCTTTTAATTCTTCTTCTTTGTCTTCTTCTTATTCTTCTTCCTCCTCTTCTTCTTCTTCTTCTCTTTCTTCTTCTTCTTCTTCTTCTTCTTCTTCTTCTCCTTCATCATCAACTTCTCTTTCGTCTTCTTCTTCTTCTTACCCTTCTTCATCATCATCATCATCATTATCATCATCATCTTCTTCTTCTTCTTCTTCTCTTTCTTCTACTTCTTCTTCTACTTCTTTTTCAAAACCATCGTCATCATCAACTTCTTCTTCTTGTGCTTCTTTTTCTTTTTCTTTCTCTTCTTCTTCTTCTTCTTCTTGTTCTTCTTCTTCTTCTATTTTTTCTTCTTCTTCTTCTTCTTCCTCTTCTTCTCCTTCTTCTTCTTCTTCTTCTTCTTCTTCTTCTTCTTCTTCTTGTTCTTCATTATCTTCTTCTTCTTCTTTAACTTCTTGTTTTCCTTCTTTTTCTTCTTCTGATTTTTCTTCTTCTTCTTACACGACTTATTCTTTTTCTTCTTCTTCTTGTTATTCTTCTTCTTCTTCTTCTTCCTCCTCTAATTATTGTTCCTGTTCTTCTTCTTCTTCTACTTCTTCTTCTTCTTCTTCATCTTCTTCTTCTTTTACTTCTTCTTTTTCTTACTCTTCTTCTTCTCATTCTTCTTCTTCTTCTACTCGTTTTACATCTTCTCCTTCTTCCTCTTCTTCTCCTTCTTATTCTTCTCCTTTTTATTCTTCTCCTTCTTTTTTTTTCTCCTTCTTCCTCTCCTTCTTCTTCTCCTTCTTCTTTTACTTCTTATTCTTCTTCTTCTACTTCTTCTACTACTACTAGTACTTGGTTTTCTTCATTCTCATCTTCTTCATCTTCTTCTTCTTCTTCCTTCTCTTCTTCTTCTTCTTCTTTCACTTTTTCTTTTTCTTCTTCTTCTTCTTGTTCTTCTTCTTCTTCTTTTTCATCATGATCATCATCATCTTCTTCTTCTTCTTCTTCAACTTCTTCTTCTTCAACTTCTTCTTCTTCTCATTCTTCTTTTTGTTCTTCTTCTTCTTCTTCTTATTCTTTTTTTCTTCTCATTCTTTTTCTCTTCTCCTTCTTCCTCTTCTTCTTACACTTCTTCTTCTTCCTCTTCTTCTTCATCTCCTTCTTCTTCTTCTTCTTCTTCTTCTTCTAGTTCTTGTTCAACTTCTTCTTTTTTTTCTTCTTCTTCTACTTCTTCTTCACCCTCTATTACTTCTTCTACATTTTCTTCTTCTTCTACTTCTTCTTCTACTTCTTTTTCTACTTCTTCATCTTATTTTTCTTCTTACTTTTCTTTTTCTTATCGTT
>JAIUJO010003460.1:0-5000 GCA_023846275.1 Vanilla planifolia | reverse complement strand
TCTACTTCTTGTTCTTCCTCTTCTACTTCTTCTTCATGCCTCCTTTTGCTTCTTCTTTCTTCTCTTCTTTTTCTTCTTCCTCCTCTTCTTCTTCCTCTACCTTTTCTTCTTCCACTTCTTGTTGTTCTTCTTCTTCTCCTTCTTTTCTTTATAATCGTCATCATTGTGTTCTTCTTCTTCTTCTACTACTTCTTCTTCTTTTCTTCTTCTTGTTCTTCTTCTTCTTCCTCTTACTCCTTTTCTTTTTTATTCTTCTTATTATTATTCTTCTTCTCTTCCTATTCTTCGTGTTCTTCTTCTTCTTCTCTTCTTCTTCTTCTTCTTCATCATCTTCTTCTTCTTCTTGTTCTTCATATTTCTTCTTTTCCTTCTTCTTTCTTCTTCTTCTTCTTCTTCCTCTTCTCTTTCTTCTTCTTCTTCTTCTTCTTCTTGTTCTTCTTCTTCTTCTTCTTCTTCTTCTTCTTCTTCTTCTTCTTGTCCTTCTTCTTCTTCTTCTTCATCTTTTTCATCTTCTTCTTCTTCTTCTTCTCCTTCATCTTTTCCTTCTCCTTTTTCTCCTTCTTCTTCTGTTTCTTCTCCTTCTTCTTCTTCTTCTTCTTCTTCCTCTCTTTCTTCTCCTACTTCTTCTTTTTCTTCTTCTTGTTCACCTTCTTCCTTTTCTTCTTCTTCTTCTCCTTCTTCACCTTCTCCCTTTTCCCCTTTTTCTTCTTCTTCTACTGTTACTACTACTACTTTTTCCTCTTCTTCTTCTTCTTATACTTCTTCTCATTCTTCTACTTCTTCTACTTCACCTTCTTCTTTTCCGTCTTCTTTTTCTTCTTCTTCTTCTCGTCCTTCTTTTCCTTCTTTTTCAACTTCTTGACAATCATCATTCTGTTCTTCTTCGTCTTCTTTTTCTTCTTCTTCTACCACTTCTTCTTCTTCTTCTTCTACTTCGTCTTCTTCTTCTTCTTTCTCTTATTCTTCTTTTTTTTCTTCTCCTTTTTCTTCTTCTTAATCTTCTTTTACTTCTTCTTCCCCCCTTCTTCTTCTTCTTCTTCTTCCTCTTCTTCTTCTTCTTCCTCTGTTTCTTCTTCTTCTTCCTTATCGTCTTTCTCCTCTGGTTCTTCTGTCTTCTTCTTCTTCATCATCTTCTTCTTCTTCTTCTTTTTCTTCTTCTTCTTTTTCTTCTTCTTCTTTTGCTTTTTCTTCATCTTCCTCTTCGTGTACATCTTCTTGTTATTGTTCTTCTTCTTCTACTACTTCTTCTCCTTCTTCTTCTTCTTCTTCTTCATCTCCGTCTTCTTCTCCTTCTACTTCTTCATATTCTTCTTCTTCTTCTCCTTCGTTTTCTTTTTCTCCTTCTTTTTCCTCTTATTCATCTCTACTTCTACTTCTACTTCTTCTTCTTGTTCCTCCTCCTCCTGTTCTTCTTCTTCTTCTTCCTCTTCTTCTTCTTCTTCTTCTTCTCC
Source organism: Vanilla planifolia (assembly GCA_023846275.1). NCBI lineage: Eukaryota > Viridiplantae > Streptophyta > Magnoliopsida > Asparagales > Orchidaceae > Vanilla > Vanilla planifolia. The sequence goes on along the minus strand of JAIUJO010003460.1, from coordinate 3,549 downwards.
TTCTTCTTACCCTACTTCTTCTTCTTTTGCTTCTTCCCCCTCTTTGTCTTCTTGTTCTTCCTCATCTCCTTCATCTTCCCCATCTTCTTCATCACCATCATCATCTTCTTCTTCTTCTCCTTCTTCCTCTTCTCCTTCTTCTCCTCCTCCTCCTTCTATTTCTTCTTCTTCTCCTCCTTTTTCTTCGCCTTCTTCTACTTCTTCTTCTTCTTTCTCATCTTCTTTATTCTTCTTGTTCTTGTTCTTGTTCTTCCTCTTCTTCTTCTTCTTCATCTTCTTCTTAGTCTTCTTCTTCTTCTTCTACTTCTGGTTCTTCTTTCTTCTTCTTCTTCTTTTCTACATCACCCTCTCCTTCTTCTTCTTCTTCTTCCTCTTCTTCTTCCACTTCTGCTTCTTGGGCACCTTCTTTTTCTTCTTTTCTTCTTCTTCTTCTTCTTCTTTCTCTTCTTTTTCTCTTCTTTATCTACTTCACCATCTCATTCTTCTTCTACTTCTTCTTCTCCTTATTCTTATTCTTACTTTTCTTCTTCTTCTACTACTACTTCTACTTCTTCTTCTCCTTCTCTTTCTTCTTCTTCTTCTTCTCCTTCTCCTTCTTCTTCTTTATCTGCTTTTTCTTCTTCTTCTCTATCTTCTTCTTCTTTGTCTTTTTCTTCATCTTCTTCTACTTCATCATCTTCTTCTTTTTTCTCTTATTCTTCTCCTTCTTTTTTTTTCTCTTATTCTTTCCTTCTTCTTTTGCTTCTTCATCTTCTTATTTTTCTATTCTTCTTCTACTTCTACTTCCTCTTCTTCTTCTTCTCCTCTTCCTCCATTTTCTTGTTCTTCTCCTTCTTCTCTATGTCTTCTTCTTCTACTTCTCATTCATCATCATCTTCTCCTTTTTTATCTTGTTCTTCTTCTTTCTCATTTTCATCTTCTTCTTCTTCTTCTTCTTCTTCTTCTTCTTCCTCTTCATCATCTTCCTCTTCCTCTTAATCTTCTTCTCCTCATTCTTCTTTTTCTTCTCCTCCTCCTTCTTCTTGATCATCTTCTTCTCCTTCTTCTTCTTCTTCTTCCACTACTACTTCTTGTTCTTTTTTCTTTTCATCATCTTGTTCTTCTTCATCCTCTACTACTTCTTCTTTTTCTTCTTCTTCTTCTTCTTAATCTTCCTCATCATCTTCGTCATCATCTTCTTCTTCTTCTTCTTCTTCCTCTTCTTCTTATTCTTCCTCTTATTCTTCTTCTTCTTCTTCTTCTTCTTCATCACCTTCTTCTTCTTTTTCTTCTTCTTCTTCTTCTTCTTTTTCATCTTTTACTTCTTCTTCTTCAACTTTCTCTTCTTCATCCCCTTCTTCCTCTTCTTCTTCTTCGTCTTCTTCTTCTTCTCCTTCTTCTTGTTCTTTCACTTCTTCTACTTCTTCTCCTTCTTCTTCTTCTTCTTCACCTTCATCTTCTACTACTTGTTCTTCTTGTTATTCATCTTCTTTTACTTCATCTTCTTCTTCTTCTTCTGCATGTTCTTCTTCTACCTCTTCTTCTTCTTCTTCATCTTCTTACTCTTATTCTTGTTCTTTTTTTCTACTTCATCTTCCTCTTCTTCTTCTTCTTTTTCTTCTACTACTTCTTGTTTCCCCTCTTACTTCTTCTTTCTTCTTTCCTTTTTCTTCTTCCTCCTCTTGTTCTTCCTTTTCATTATCTTCTTCATCTTCTTGTTCTTTTTCTTCTTCTCCTCCATCTTCTAGTTAATCATCAACATCATCATCTTCTTCTTCCACTGCTTCATATTCTACTTTTTTTTCCTGTTTTTGTTCTTCTTCTTTTTCCACTTATTCCTCTACTTCTTCTTCTTCTCTCCTCCTCCTCCTTTTCTTCTCCTTCTTCTTCTTCTTCTTCAACTTTTTCCTATTCTTGTTCTTCTTCTTCAGTTCTTCTTATGTTACTTCCTTTTCTTCTTTCTTTTCTTCTTCTTCTTCTTCATCTTCATCGTGAACATCATCTTCAACATCTTCTTCTTCTTCTTCTTCCTCTTCTACTTCTTCTTATTCATCTTCTTCTTTGTCTTCTTCTTCTTCTTCCTCCATCTCCTCCACTTTTTCTTCTTCTTCTTCTTCTTCTTCTTCATCATCATCATCTTCCACTTCGTCTTCTACTTCTTCTCATACTACTTTTTCTTCTTCTTCTTCTTCTTCTTCTTCTTCTCCTCCTCCTCCTTTTTCTTTTTTTTTCTTTTTCTTGTTCTTCTTTTCTTCTTCTTCTCTTCTACTATTACTTTTTCTTCTTCCTCCCTTTGTTCTTCTCCTTCTCCTTCTTCTTCTTCTTCTTCTTATTCTTCTCCTTCTTCTTCTTCTTCTTCTACTTTTTTTTCTTCTTCCTCTTCTTCTCCTCCTCCTCTTCTTCACTTTTTCTTCATCTTATTCTTCTTCTTCTCCTTTCTTTATCTCTTCTTCTTCTTCTTCTTCTTCTTTATATTTTTCTTCATCTCCTTCTCTTTCTTCTTCTCATTCTTCTTCTTCTTCTTATTCTTCTTCTTCTTATTCTTCTTCTTCTATTTCTACTTCTTCTTCTTCTTTCTTTTCCTCTTCTTCTTATTCTTCTTCTTCTTCTTTTTCTATTTCATCCACTTCTTCTTCTTCAATATCTTCCTCTTGCTCTTATTCTTCCTCCTCTTCTTCATCTTGTTCTTCTTCTTCTTCTACCACTACAACTTTTTCTTCTTCCTTTTCTTCTTCTTCTTCTTCTCTATCTTCTTCTTCTTCTTCTAATTTTTCTCCTTCTTTTCCTTCTTCTTCTTCTTCTTCTTCTTCTTGGTCTTCTTCTTCTTCTTGTTCGTCTACGTCTTCTTCTCCTTGTCCTTTTTCTTCTCCTTCTTCTTTCTTCTTCAACAACTTCTTCTTCTTCTTCTTCTTCTTCTTCTTCTTCTTCTCCTTCTTCTTAATAATAATCATCATCTTCTTCTTCTTCTTCCTCTTATCCTTCTTTTCAACATCATCATCATTTTCTTCTTCTTCTTCTTCTCCTTTCCTTACCTCTTCTTCTTATTCTTCTTCTTCTTCTTTTTCTTTTTCATCTCCTTCTCCTTCTTCTCCTCATTCTTCTTCTCCTTCTACTTCTTCTTCTTCTTCTTCTTCTTCTTCTTATTCTTCTCCTTCTTCTTCTCCTCCTTCTTCATGTTCTTCTTCTTCATCATCATCTTCTTCCTCTTGTTCTTCTTCTTCATATTCTTCTTGCACGTATTCTTCCTCCTCTTCTTTGTCTTTTTCTTCTTCTTGTTGTTCTTCTTCTTCCTTCCCTTTTTCATCATTTTCTTCCTCCTCCTCTTCTTCTTCTTCCTCTTTTATCTTCTTCTTCTTCTTCTTCTTCTTCTTCTTCTTCTTCCACTTCTTCTTCTTCTTCTTCTACTTCTTCTTCTTTTTCTTACTCTTCTTCTTCTCATTGTTCTTCTTATTCTTCTTCTTCTCCATTCCCTTCTCCTTTTTCTTCTTCTTCTTCCCCTACTTCTTCTTCTTCTTCTTCTTCTTCTTCTTTTATTCCTCTGCCTCCTCCATGTGGCTCTCCCTCCTCCTC